>JANZLQ010000095.1:9530043-9612458 GCA_026212715.1 Elanus axillaris | reverse complement strand
TCTTTCTGATTCTCCACCCCATCCCACCGAAGGGGGGTGGGTGGGGGGGAGTGAGCGAGCGGCTGTGTGGTCCTTTGTTACCGGCTGGGCTGGAACCACAACACCTCCCCATGTCCATTCCTGTTCCAAAGATTCTCTTCCAGCAAGATGCCCAACACCGTCTTTGTCCCTGCTTTCTTCAAAACCATCGCTGCTTAGATACTATGGTTAATAGCGTCTTGGATATTTGCTCAAGTTACAGTTAACAGATACATGACAGAGCTCAGGAGAAAACCATTAGGAAACATTGACAGAATTATTTGTAACAAGTATTATTTACAACAAATTCTGATAGAAACAACCAACCACAGAGTAACAAAAACCCACTCCTGGAAGGTTTTATGCCACGATCATTAAAATGCTGGACATTGTTAGACAGACTAATTGTTAGACAGACAACTGTTAGACAGACTTAACAAAGGTGTTTTTCCACAGGCTAGTGCATGCAGTTGAGCAGAATGGTGATCGCTGGCGACATGCTACTACTGATCATAACTTTCTTGTCTATTTGCTTTAAACAATTCACGAATTTTACAAAGGTAGAATTATACCACAGATTGGTATATTACAGAATGGCTTAAGTATAACACAAATGACCTTCAGGCTCCTGAGGAAAGCAAGGGTCTGCTTTCCAGCTACAGCTGAAATCAATAAGACACCATGAATGCACAGCTGTCTCCAAAATACGGTGGCTGTGGATCTGGAATACTGGCCTCATTTCAAATGGAACAAAGATTTCTTGAACAGAAGAAAAGGGAGAAAAAAAAACCCCTCAATAATACGGGAATGATTTGATAAGAAGCTTTTACATCTATAGTGAAAAGAAGTGATGACATTAATCAGAGAGAAGTCTACAACTAGAAAACAGCCTGCAAACATCTTGAACCTACTTTTGAACTTGATCAAACAAAGTGACAGAAATTTGAGCAAGGTGTTTGCTGGGAAGAAGAGAGGGGGAAGGCCTGCAAGGACTAAAGAATTCAGGAGAAGGGCACTGTGTTTGCTACCTCCCAGCTTCAAGAGAAGTGAACTCATCACACATACCCTCTGCAGGATTGTCTTCTGGCAATGACTGCTGTTCCTGGTGCAAACTGCCCACTGACCTTGATGGAAACCACACAAAGCTAGGAAGAAAATCCTGGCTTGACTGAAACCAACAGAAATTTTTATAAAGCCTTCAAAGAAGGATAAGACTGTACTAGGGAATCATATTTCAAACAGCCTGAGGTTTCTACTCAATGCTAATTTTTATTAATATATTAAAAAGAAAATATACCCACATATCCAACTGGAAAATTCACCCACATACCCAAATGGAAAATTCAAGCTGGCTCCAATAATTTTCTGGAAATATGCTAATTTTATTCCTTTTCCATACTGATGTTACCCATCTTGAAAAGAACTAGCTCTACAGATAAAGCATGTTTCTTCTTACATAAATTAATGGCAATCTTTAATGGTGTAGTATTAATTGACTGCATACTAAAGCAGGTTGTAGAAGCAGAAATGCAAGCTCCATAATTTGGTAGTGACAACAATTGGGAGGAAGGGAAGGGGAGAAGAGAAATAAAAAAAGCAAGAGTGAGCTGAAACCGAGGAATAATTATGTCCTATTAAAATATCCCGAAGACCTAACAGGGAAATAAGAATTTGCATAACACCTCACCTTTAAAAGTGTATGCGTGTTTCCAAAAAAAACCCCCCCAAAACCCCCACAAACGAACCAAAAACCCTCAAACCAAAAAAACCCTACTATACAAGGGCTAACATATTCTAAGCAGTCAAATGAGCCTCTTGACATTTAATATATTCATTTGTAAGAGACTAGCTTTCAAAGCAAGAGAAGGAACATCTGTAGAAGCCACACAATGAAGGTCACTGAAAGCCATTTTAACCTTTTTCCTAAAATCGGTTGCTTTGTCAGGGGTGGCTGGTGGGGCGGGGGCAGCGGGGAATAATCTGTCCTTCAGGAAAGGGTAAATTGAATCAAACCACTTGCCTTCAGGAGACCTGAACAGGATAAGTGAGCCCAAGGATAAACGGACAGAAGAGGAGAGCTAGTCAGACAAAAATAAAAGTGTCAGGGAGGATGGTATCACGAATTTACAAAGGAGTTGAATTTGGATGGACACAGGAGGACAAGCTCTCCTCACTTTTCAACTTTTGCTGGCTGTCAGAAGGGATTCTTAGTTCAGGTTTCATTGCAAGAGGATTGTTGCAGACGTTTGCTCTGCACCGCCTTGAAGATTCATCTCCAGATGAAAAGTATTTCCAAATGCCAGGCTGAATAAACCTTGACTTCATTTATTCAGGGTAATGATGACATCCAGTGGCCACCAAGTTAATCTTGGGCTATGACAGCAAGATAACCTCTTATATCAGAATAGATAATCTCTTTCCATAAAGGTATATATTAACTCTGCTCTTCCACGTCCCTAGTGTAAAAGTAGGAGTGCATTACAAGGAACACTATAATCACTGAGCAAGAGTCTTCCTATTCAGGTCCTCATACGCACTCTAACCAAGCCTTCTTCAGTTCTATCTCACATTAAAAAACTACATATGAGAAGCACAAAAACTCTGAAGCACTTCCACAGTACTCAAAAAACTGGAAATCAGCAAAAATAAATGTACATCAAGAAAGGGGGAGGGTGGGAGACACAACACCTGCATATGCACACACACAAGCTGCTCCAGCTGTTAAAACTGCTTGCCACATCTACCAAACTCAGTCACATGTACACACTTTTAAAAGACATGGAAGAAACCACTTTTCAAAGTGCTTCAAAACAAAACCCCAATGTTTCTGTTTTCCACTTTTGTAAGGAACTCAGTCAAAATATGAAAATACAGCACTTTAAGCATGCTTGTGCTCTTTCACAGAAAACATCTGTTAAATACTTACTTGCCCAAATATTTCTGGTAGCCCCAAAACTTGACCTGTGAAAACGCCAATACAGATGAAAATTGCTGTGACCTGACCCAATGAACCACGGATTTCCTTAGGAGATATTTCACTCAAATACATGGGAAGGGCACTCAGAGAAATGCCTACGAAGGAAGGAAAAAAACATATATTAAGTCAGATGGCATTTTAATTATGCCAGGTACGAAACAAACATCTATTGAAAGGAGTCCGAGTGCTAATCTGCTCACAAGAGTGGCATAAAAACATGCAAAGAACAGAATCAGATCTATCCATAGATAACGTGAATTATCTTCTCTGCATGTCTAATTACTCTTGCACCATTTAATAACCATGGGATTGATTATCTGTTACAGATCTACAGTGATGTGCATTGGCTGCTATTTGATGAGAAGCACCGAAGGTTACTCAGAGATGAGAATCACCAGGAGCATGGATTTTATGCTTTACATTTGCTCATCCCAAAGCAAGCAAAATCACGTTAGCACTGGTGCAGGTAAAGGAAAAAAACCCAATGTGTCAGGCAGAGAGAGCAGACACTGTCAGATGAAATATTTTTACTGTAAATGGTATTGGCAGATGTTCCTTTCAATACAGGCTTACAGCTGCAGTGAACTCTTAATAGCGGGCATAAAATAAGGGTGAGAATGCTGCTCAAAGCCTGGAGGAAACAAATGCATGACCCTGGTTAGTTGTGAGAGACTGAAAGAGTTAATCTCTCAAACATTGTGGTGGGACAAGTTCTGCTTAAAGACAAACCCTGCACAGCAAGGAACCGAGGTGAAAAGCCCACCAGCTCAGACATCAGCAACAGGAGTGGGAGGGCGTGCTGGAGGGTGGGCAGCTCCCTGCTCTGATAAACTCTTCTGATACGAAGACCAAACCGTGGCCACGTCCCCAGGGAAGGAGAAGTTACTCCGCAAAGGACCCCCAAGCCCAAAGGCTCACAAACTGCTCATTAACCTGAGGAGTTCGGGTGCCTGCCCGAAGGAGGGGCGAGGATGATGACACAAACTGAAACCCCAGGTGCACAAGCCCACCGGGACTGGACCCCTCAGCTGGTTGAACCAAGGCTGGACCCAGGACCAGTGAAATCTTTCTCTCTTCCTTCTCCTCTCTCTGTCTTCTTCTCTCTTTCCTTTCCCTTTTCCACAATCCCTACATCTCATCCGTTTCAAGACATAAACCCATACACTGTTGACCAAGCCTGAGGCTGCGTGGATCCAGCCGCCCCTGGGCCCTTCTCTGAGGAGGAGTCTAGAAAGCAAGGAGGTCTGCTCTGAACCTCAGAACTCAACAGGAGGGATCTCATTATTCCCTGAATCCATGTATATGGTTACCCTGGGTTACACAGTTTACAGAAGGAGTCATATGCCAATTCCTGTTGTGAGAAACGCCACCACCTACTACCATGCCTCCCCAGTCCAGTTTGCTTCTGTCATGAATAAAATCTTTAACTGATCGTTTGGTGTCGTTTCACGTTAATTTAGCCCAAGGGAATTTCAAATTAAACACAGCTCTCTGGTCTGTCCAGGCTGGATTAGTTAGTACACTGACAGTATTTACACAGCTCCAGAAGTTTGGTCATTTGGTAGTAATCTGAGACAAACATTAGCAGTCAGCACTAAAATTACCTATGAACTTCACATTGTAAGAGATGGACACATCCATATTCAAACAACCACAGTCTGTGCTTACTAACAACATTGCCAAAGCTTGCCAGAAAGGGGGCTTAGTGATGCAAAAGTCAAAGCACTTCCCATTGTCTAGAGTCATGTAATTACACTGAGAGCGTAAAAACAACTTAATTCATCAAGTCTGTCTCCACATTAGGTAAAGTTTTCACTGTCTAGCGATCTGTGAAGTTGCTGAGAACCTTACTGCTAGCTGCAAGACTATTTTGGTGCAGCAGTGCCTCTATGATTTACTTTTAAACCAGGAATAACATGTTGCTAGGGGCAAGTGATGATGTACCAAACCTTCCACTTAATCCTACTGGTATTAGCATGGGATCCAACAACTTCAAAACACAAAGCAGCAAGCAGCTTTAATAAATAGATGACATCCTCCCAGCCAAAGGATTTTCATGGCATGAAGACAGATACTGGGGCTGGAGGAGGAAAGGGGGAGGAACAACTAGGGTGGACAGCAGCAGCTAGCATCCATTCCAGTGTCTTCTCCAAACATCAGATCCTCCAACCCTGAAGTCTGCTGTTTTGTCCCAGTGAAATCTGTGTGGCTAGTCCCTAAAATGCCTCTTTAATGTAAAGAAAGATCTAACTGGGGGAGATGAGAAAGATTACGCGTGGCACAAGCGTTTCGGTTATGTACGGTGTGATAAAAGCTTACCTGCATCAACACCCATTATAATACGGCCCAGTATGAGCATTTCAAACGACCCCGCCAACAAGGAAAGGGACATCAACAATGCAGCTGTCACTGCAAACACATTATTGAGCAGCAATGTACGTTTCCTAAAAGGAAGAGATATTTTATGTAGATACCAGCATCATGACAGTTAAATCTAGTCATATTCAAAGCACACTAGGCTGTTATTCTTAAATATCCATAAATTAAAACAAAAAGCGCATAACAAACAAACTCTACACTCTGTGTAGAGTTCCAAAATACAGTACTATACCCAAATGCATACTGTTCCAAACATATACCAGAGCTTTATAACAAAACATCTCGTAGTTAACTAAAAAGCTGTACTTCAAAGGCATGGCAATTAGCCATCCTACACATCCTAAGAACCCAAGTGCCATGCCTGAGACTGTATATGAATATAAACAAGCATCCTCTGTGTAAATGTATGTATGTAGGAACCAGAAAATATGCTTCAAATAGCAATAAGCTGCTATAACTACAGGCATTTTTATGCTACATACAGTTTCTGACATTTTGAGAACTTCCCAATACTGACATATTTACATCATTATAATTTATCCTTAAATCCATGATATTAAAAACATACATTGAGCAAAATTACTTACTACATGTAGAGTTAGAAAAAACACTTGGGCTCACATGAGTGATAAAAATCAACCCTTTTCCAAAAATTGTTGCAATTAACCAAACCATAGATTTGCATCTTCTTTTTTCCAAATTTTTAAATTATTTCATTCTATAGCAGTCAAATAGAACATGAAAAAAATATTTCTTCCAAAGAAAAGAAATACTGGTTATGGAAAATCATTACTTTGTTAAAAAATATAGACAAAAATCACAAGAATATATTTTTAAAATTTCAAAACATCTCAGTTTCTCATTTGTACTATACCAACAGCTGTATTTCTTACAGTTTTCATCTTTCACAACTTTCTGCTCAAGTTTGAGGGACTCATTAATTCAAAAGTGACTCGTAAGTCTCACAACTTCTGCAGAAGGAAACACTTCACAAAAGAAACGATATTGAAGATTTCATGGGCCTTTGACAGTCAGATTCAAACACTGACAGCCAAGGTCTCATTTCCTGAACACATAGAAGAAGAGTGGTTAAAGATACAAGGTCAATAGCTCTGATGCAATGATTCTCTATTGAAAGACTAAGTAGAAAACCTATCCAGAACTCATAGAGAATCACTGCTGCCTTATACACACCTCTCCACAAATATGGATTTAAGTGGCTTTTTGCTAAATTACAGCCTGCAGGTGAATGGCTGGAGAAGCCATTATCATCAGGTTCAGCCTTGAGAGTGACTGAAAAATTTCTTTAAGATTACCAGGCAGAGTCCCAGGGATATCTGCTGGCGATGTGGTGGCCTCTTTAGAGCACATCACAAGATAGCTGCTTAGCATTGCATATGATCTAACACAAGACAAACCGCCGTAATTTTCACAATTATGTGGCAAGAGAATGACCATACCTATGTTTTCCATCTGTGAGTCACCTCACTTAGCTATACACGGTAAAGCAACAGAGCTTTGTCTTTACCAGGTTTTGCAGTCACATAATTAAGCACAGTCTTAGTTTGGCTCTAGAGGTACAACAGCTCAATAGTGAAGCCTCCAATCCCACTCACAACAACATATGAAAGAAACAACTGATCTGAAAACAAATTTACCTGGAGATAAACATCACTGATGATGTAAATTATGAGGAAGCCATAACTTTGACAGTAAATGACACAGGCTGAGAATACACCAATTTTATTAAAAACCTGAAGTGGTATTAAATTTGTAAGTATTCTCAGTGGATTTTTAATCTCTATATATTGTAATTTCCATGCAAAAGAAGAGGAATGACCAGAAAGGCTGTCTACCCTTTTCTTTTCCAAAGCAGGTAACAAACCAACCCAGCAGTCCTCATTCTTCTCAAGTTCAACACATCAGTAACCAACTGGTAATCTCCCACCCATTGAACAAGTTATCCAACTTCTTACAACAGATCAATACATGTTTGATAGGAAATATTTTTAACACTTGTATTTTTAATTACTTTTCCTGCTTTCTAGTGATTTTGAACACTGAATGAATAATGTGGTTTGAAGATCAAAAAATAAGATACAGCTCATTTAAAGTATATGCTTATACAACACAGCTGTCAAGAGTGTTGATTTTACCATTTTAAACAGATTTTTCAAACAGATATAATTTGAGAGGGCTGAAGAGGTATAAATAATGCCAAAACCAGAAACAAAAATGTTCATTCAGGTCAAACAAGTGCTATACACTCATCTGAAGCTACTACTTTCCTCCTCTTTAATTTAAGTAAGTGGCCCCTCATGCTATGCAGCAATGAACAGAAAAGCACAGCCTAACTAACCAAGACAAAAATCAAAGGATTTTGCCTTTGCTAGATTGAAAAAAAAATGAAAACAAGAAAGCAACACGCTGTTTAGAATATTACTATATAAAACATGTAAATTTTTGGTAATGAAAACACTGTGCTGGCTGTGGCAAGTTTCTGGAAGTGAAGGGCCTGCAAGGGTGGCTTCTATGAGGAGATGGAATGAGGGAGTAACAAGGTCAGTGGAGGAGGAGGTGCTCCAGGACTGAGCAGGTACATCCCCAGAGGGACTGTGGCCCATGGAGGACCCTCGCTGGAGCACAGAAGAGTGAGAAGCAAGGAGCAGCGGAGAGAAGTCGCTACACACTGACCCCAACACCCTGCACTGCCCGTTCTCTCACTGAAGGGACTGAGTGTGACCTGCCGCAGTAACCAAGGAGAAGAGGAGCCTGGAGTTATGTTCAGCCTGGGAAAGTGGGAGGAAAGGTGTCCTAATGTTCATCTTGTTTCCTACTGCCTAAGTAGTAATTAAATATTTATGCTAACTGGCAATGAATTAAGTTAAATTCCCTAAGTTGAGCATGTTTTGCCTGTGACTAATTGGTGTTTTCCCTTTCTTTACTTTGACCCATGAGTGTTCTCACTCCTGTTCCTATTTCTCCCCAGCCCTCCTGTCCCACTTGGGGGTGAGAAGTGATGAGCAGCTGGGTTGGTGCTTTACTGCCAGCTGGGGCCAAACCACCACAAACATAAACAGTGAGAACAACTTATCATAGCTCCTAAGAAAAAAATACAGCAAAAACCTCCAAACTCCCCATGCTGTCTGAATTTACTTCCAGTCAGGTCGTATTATACTCAAAATTGCTACAAACATAAAAACCCCCATGCTTTCCTGGTCACGTAAGCCAAAACTGTATTACCTTAGCAGCAAGGCACAGGAAAAAGAAACCAATCAAAAAAGCCAACAAACCACTGCTTGTATAGCTCTAATATAAGCGATATAAAGACACCACACTTCATAAAGCACCACAGCAGACACTCTCCCTTTGGAAAGTGCAACGAATCTTGCCAGATAACTGTGCTCACCACACTTACAAAGTGTAAACGTGCAAACTTCAACAATAAGCCACTGTAGGACAAGACACACGCTGATGTGTTGGTCAGCCTAATCATTTCTCTCACATTCTAAATCGCACACTGATCAAGCAACTGTCCAAGTGGTACGTGAAATCTACTGAAATCTAAATAATCATGCCTAGTTCTTACATAGCACATTTCATTTTTCAGTCTTGCTGAAGGTTATAGAGCATACCATTATCCTTATTTCTGTAACTGGGTAACAGAAGAATAGACAGTGAAGTGGACTTGACCTAAAGCTAACAGTGCCAGACCTGGGAAAGGGAATCTGGACTCAAGTTCCAGTCCAGAGCCCCACACGGTTCTGCTGCAGCTACTGCACTAAAAATACTAGACTAGCATTCATTTAGATATGAATTTTTTTGTTCCTTCCAATCAAATAATTCAGAATTCTGCCCAGCCAAAAGAAATAAAGCATTTGTGCATTCCAAAAGGAAGATGCTTTCAGAAACTTCCGAATGAGCACGGAGCATTTATCACAGCTGCATCCTAAGCCAAACAGTAAGTTTTGCAACTTAGTGCCAAATGGTTCTCTCTAAGACTGACTATCCATACTGCTGCAGGAATGTAACTTCCAATCCTGTACTCAATCTGAAGTAGTCCGAAGAGCCATTTGCTCAGTAGAAATCAGTTCCCATAAGGATCCCGGCTGAGATAGGCAGTTCATCCATCAGCTAGACACAAGTAAAGCTAAGGTTTAAGGATTTTTTTCTGCCTTTTTCTTTTATAGGTATTTTGGATATTAAAAACCCTTGAGAATCTCTTCCTCAGCATTGTCTTTGGCTTTTTGCAAAACCACGTATGATTAATCTCTTCTGATTTCAAGGTCTTCATTTGCTCTCATGATATTGGATAGTTTCAGAGGCCAGAACAGAATCCTAGTGACTACATGACCTCCATGGCTGCAATAACTTATTACAGATTTGAATTAATAATCTTTTTTTCTAAAACTTGCAACTAGGAAAATGACAGAAGTTTCATCAAAAATAGATTGTTTTCTCAAAATTCAGTAACAAGAAAGACTCTAGAAGCTCCACTTGGGAGCAAATATGATACCTTATACAAAAAGTATAGTAAGGAAACTAAGTGTTTAAATAACCAGCTGTGTGTTCTTTAAACTAGGTTTTTAAATAAAAGCCAGTATCACTGGATCACCATTTCAACTACAGTAGATGACTTCAGAATAACAAAGTGGTAGCATTACCAAGATAATCCAGATAAATTCCCTTAATCAAAATGATTCACTGTCCTTAAGGGAAGGCCTTGTCTCTCTCCTGCAAATGCCTCCCTAGTAGTGGCCTAAGCAATCCACCGATCATATTGCCCAATCTGGGTGTTCAGGATATGCAACAGCAGCTGCTCTTTGGTAGAAGAAGAGAATTTAAATTGTGAAGTGTCAAAGCCACTTCTGAACATGGGATTTATGCTTATGTGGATGAAGGCTGCCTTTGAAAAACTACTCTACATCTCTCTTAAAGCAAGTAGGGCCTAGGAATCCGGTAATTTGGAAATTATGTTATTAATCTTAGAGCGATATGATTCAAGACTGCTCTTTTTAAAGTCATACATTATTTCTGACTAATGCTTTTGATCGCCCTTAGTTCATTATTCTGTGTCAGTGTAAATGGAGCTCAGCTTCGTCATACATACAACCCTCCAATCTACACTTGAACAGTTTAACAGTAAAGTATTTTATCGTTCTGTCAACATTTCATAATGTGCTTCTCAATTACCATACCGATACGTCAGTCTGGTTTCCTAGACCAGACAGACGCACACACTACAGTGGGAACAGCAAACTCAAGAACCATACTTCAATGAGCAGCCTATAGCCAGTGTCCCTGAGACGCAATCCTGTCCCACCTCTAATCAGGTACTCATACGCCATACCTGTAAGAGAGCCGTTTTCATGGTTTAACAGGGATAAACATAATAAACAGGGGCAGAGTCTGCAAGCTTTAAATCTCTGCCCTGGAAATATGATCTGCTCCCATCAAAGTGGTGTATATATATGACAGATCAGCCATCGCTTAAACAAACCTGCACACAAAGCTGTTCTACACTTCACCAAAAATTCAAGCCTTGTGTGAATCCATTTTTTACTGCACTTTTTTATAAAGTAAAGAAGACTCGGTGACAATTCTGGGAATTAATCAGTCTGAGTCAGGCATAGCTTCATATTTTAAGAAGTGTGTAAAAGCCAAATTGATGATTTGGCTGAAGAAACTGGAAACCTAAAAAAATAATGTGACTATGAAAAAATATTTAAGAATTGAAAAATCAAATGGTGATGTGAATGGACAGAACAAATTAATGACAAATGGACAACAGATTTACAGAGCAGAGAATACTGACTTGCTGTAAGGATGAAATGGAAGAACTTGAAAACATACTCTTCGAAGTGAAAAATGGTATGTGGAAAGGTTGGGAGAATAACAAATGGGCCTAGGAGAGTACAATCTAAAGTGAATGAAATAGTCAAAATGTAGAACAGAAAAGTAAGAACAGTGGAGGTGGACGCTTATATTTAAGCCTCTGTGATGACGTTCTCCAGTGATTTAACTGAGCAAAAATTTAAAATTATATAGAATTTACAATTAAGGAAAAGCCAAATGAGCAGCTAAGATGAATGCTGTAATGGCTTGTATTTCATGCCCTTCTAAATATAGGTAAATTACAAATTACTTTTAAAATTTTCTTTGGAAGACTGTATGAAACAAAAAGTTGACAGAAATATCTAGTTAGTACCCGCAGCAAAAATGCAAACGCATATCAGCAGAAACATTCTTAAAATACTCATATTCCCTATGGTCAAGACTTGGTCAAATACTGCATTGCATAAAGCAGGGAAGGCATCCCCAAGCTTGGGGAAGACCAAACACAAACTTGACCATAGTTTAGTTCTGCAAACTGTATTTTAAATTGACACAAGAAAGAAAAAAAAAAAAGAGCAAACTTTTATTACTGCATGACAACAAATGTCGTTGAGAAGCAAATGAGACATGTTGATAGCGTTACTTGTGTACTGTAAGATGCGCAGCAGACTCACGAAAAAAGAATCTGCCAATCCTTTGTGAAATCTTCCCTATTTTATGGTATTTTCCTTTTGCACTCTTGACAATTCAACCTGACATCTCAGCCCATTGTCCATTCAGACCAAATGGCTTCTGTGACTCAAGTGATGCACAGTAAGGCCAGAAAGAAAGGTACTAATTTTACTCTTGGAAATTCGGAACCTTAGAAATGAGCTTTCATAATTTGAAGATGTTTAAATTTGCATTCTGGTGAAGCGTGTTTAAAAAAAAATAGAAGTAAAGCCTTCTAGAGACACTAAGTGAGAAACTGCTTTAGAAAATACAAGTTTTCCAACACACTTACCGTCCAAAGAACTTCACAATTGGGGTAACAATAATGGCACCCACAAGGCCACCAATGGCAAAAATAGAAACAGTTATGGACCAGAGGAGAGTCAGTGTGCTTTCATCCACCGAGAAGCCGTACCTTCTTCCCCAAGTTTCATTGTAGAACTTCTTGATATACTGAAAGAAAATACATGATAACAATACATGTAAAATACTACACTTTAAAAAACACAACTAAGAGAAACAGCATAAAAAAACCCAGTAGCTTGCTTGCAGGAATCACCCTTGGTCTTCTATCTCTCTCCTCCAAAAAATGGGGCCTCACTTCTAGATGCAATTGCAATACAGACTAACTGAAGCACTCAAAACATACATACATTTAACTACTTGCTGGTCATAAATAAGGTGGGGAAAAAAACCACAAGTAGACATGAATGTAGAAGAGGCTTGTAAAAGAGAAACTCCTATAAAGCAAGGTTGTTACCATTTAGGTTATTGGTATACCACTAACACGAGTTTGTTGCAGCCTTACTGTGTACACATATATACACATTTCAGCCTGAACTGGGGCTAAGGACGCAGACACAGAATCACAGAACGGGTGAGGCTGGAAGGACCTCTGAAGGCCATCTTGCCCAACCCCCTTGCTCAAGTAGGACCACCTATAGCCACTTTCCCAGGACCATGCCTGGAGTTTTTTTAATATCTCTAAGGAGGGAGACTCCGCAAAATCACACCATGGGCACTTGGCAAGGTACTGTACATCAGCTGAGTTCTGCTCACTGCTCATGTACACACTCTGAACCTCAGGCAGGTGACCTATTACAACCTAGCGTAACAGTTTTTCAGACAAGTGTGCTGGTTTTGGCCAGGATAGAGTTAATTTTCTTCATAGTAGCTAGTATGGGGGTATGTTTTGGATTTGTGCTGAGAGCAGTGCTGATAATGCCGAGATATTTTCCTTACTGCTGAGCAGTGCTCACACAGAGCCGAGGCCTTTCCTGCTCCTCACACCTCCCCACCAGCGAGCAGGCCGGGGAGCACAAGGAGTTGGGAGGGGACACAGCCGGGACAGCTGACCCCCAACTGACCAAATTCTTAAATGCTAACTACCATTAGTCAATGATCATTACTCAGTCTTTTGTTAAGAGCAAATAGTTTTACTGCTTTTTAATGCATCTATAGTGCCAATAACTTGGGAAGGGAGGAAAGGGAGGCTCCTGTAGCAGGTAGAGGTAAAAATGCCTTTGAAGAAGTTGGTGAATTGGCAGAAACGCAAAGGTAATGAAGAGGAAAGAAGTTACAACCAACTCCTGCCAGATGGAAACATGACTGACATCAAGAGAAGAGTTTGGCTTGTCTAACAGGACACAGCACCAAAAGCCATATGTTGATAGCTTTGGGGGGCTGTGTGTGGAAGTTCACATGTAACTTAGGAAATTCCCTGGAAAATTTTTAAGGATGCTTTAAAAGCTATAGAAGTAGGAATCCTTTTGGCAAAACCCTACACTGCACTTACCATGAAACAACATTTACTATCTCTATTTTGTATTTTAGTCCCAGAAGGCAGATCTCAGATTGGTTCAAAATTAAATGCCTTTCACTAGTCTATTGTTTTTCCGAAAGGCCAGTATTGTAAAAGTGAGCGATTCTACAAATTCTTTAGCATAACACTAGAAAAAAAGATAGAGTGAATTGAGAACAATTAGCATGCATGGATTGAGGGAAGAAGGGAGGCTGTGTCCACTTTTGCATTGTATTTATGACACTACCACATCTGGCAGCCACACAAAATCAAGGACCTACTAAGCCAAGCAATGAAAGTTAATATTCTTCTTCCAAAGAATTTACAGTCAAGAAAAATAACTGTTAGAGGAGGGAGGCAAAACCTGACAGCTTTTGGTGCAATACTGATGGGGAAAAAAAAGCTCACAGTCTCAGTCAAAAAGGGCTAGTTGTCTGACACTGTTAAAATTAAGAATCCCAAATCACTTTCAAAAGTATGTTATAACTTCTCCCCTTCAAATTTACATAAGTTGCTTTTTGAATAAAGTTTGGCTGCTAAACCAGGTACTCAATTTCTTTTCAGTAATGGAAGATTATCAAACACAGAATCAGACACCTAAGACCTTGACACAAATCTACCTGTCAGACAAGCTCATTTTCTTAAGAAATGAAAACCAGAGACCTATCTTTTAACTCTTCAGCTATCCCGAGACCTACACTTTTCTCCCGTGGCAGCTTAATTTCCTTAAGAGACTTCCATAACGGCCCGTCCAGGCTTTTTTTTTTTTTTTTTTTTTTTTTTTCAAAGTCCAAGTGCCTCTTGAATCTCTGGAGAACTCTGACAGATAGATGCCTGAGCCACAGTTCTCCTTTTCAAAAGCCATGCAAGCTCTTCCCCAAATTCTTACTTTTCTACTACAGTTTCTGCTAGTTTGTCAGGTATATGTTCCAAGTTTCCCCCCTAAAAAACACTTTTTTCTTAAAGTCACATTAAACCTCTCAGTCTCTCTGTTACTGAGGCTATTTAAAAAGAAGCTGAACTGTGATATGAAGCCTGTAGGCTTCATATAGCATATATTTTGAGGGTTTTTTTCAGTCTTGAACAAATGTTAAGGTATTTTGGCAACCTGACACAAAATTGTCACTAATTTTATTCCCTATCTCTACTGACATTTCAGCTTCTCCAATACATCCCCTATAAAGAAGGTTCCAATGTGAGACCTCCCCAGACTTTTCCAATTCAAAACATTAATTCAGGTTTCTTGTCCTTATATTTTCTGAACACCCTTTCTCAGCTTCACCTATCAGCCTATATCCCCAAGCCCTCTGTCCAGACATTTTTTGTGCCTGCTGAAAGTACCCAAACTCCAGGACCAGCTCACTTTTTTAGCCTTCAATATGCCAGAGTTTATATTCTTTTTCTGCTTTCCTTACATGAGCACAACTGCAGGTTTTTGAAGGATGCCTTCTAACAACTTCCCTTCCCCAATGTTTATTACACCAAAGTTTCTTCATCTTTAAAAACGTTAAAGATGTCACAGCTCCAATATGACTTTTCTATGTAGCCTCTGTATGGCCTGCAGAGACATCGCCTATTTACTTTCTTTTTAGTCAAGCCTCCTCATTTTTATGCTGTTCCCATTTCAAAAACAAGCAAAGCTCCGATGTCACCATGGTGTCTGGAGGTCTGGCAAGGACACAGTACCAGGTGGTCACTACTGCAGAAGGGCACAGCACGCTTGTACAACGCTCTCACCTGTTCCGTGTCACTGCTTCCTGACAAGCTCTACAGTATAACAAAGTTTAATCTCGGCACTCTTTTCCGGTTTCTTCTCATACTTCCTCCAGCATGTCATAGGTACTAAATCATCCTGTGGCAGGACTCAGCAGTATAAGCATACCACCACATTTTCCCTGTTCAAACTAGGAATTTCAAATTTTAAGTATTCCAGCCTTGGACACATGGACTATTCAATTTGAGGACTTTATTTAGTTTGAAACACCACCTCTCCACCTGCAAAGTAGCCAAGAAAGGTGGAGGTAGAAAATACCACATACTGTCTTCCTTCTCTCAAGTTTCTAGTAGGCCTCTTGTGCCCTGAATTAAAAGGACAGGGATGTTTCTCCCATCCCATCTTATATGCTTCTACAAAAACAGGCAGAAAAAAAAACAAAAAAAGAAAAAAAAAGTCAATTTGGTGCTTGGTCCACTTAGAAGAATCTTACAGTAAACTTCCAAATGAACCTGCCATTAAATCAAGTAATACATCTTATCTCTTTAACACCAATACCCAGATTATATTTAGATTGTTTATTTCAAGTTCATTTCTGATAGTAATGAATACTAAGAGAAAACATTTTTAGAACACTATTAGCATTTCTTGCTAATGACAATGGCTAAAAATAGCATGCAAATTATTCTCCCCTTCTATTATAACTAATTTTCGCAGCATAGCTTTGTTATTTACAAGGAGACATCAAGTAACTGCAAATGTTCAAGAAAAGAAAATACAAACTACCACACTCAACAGTAACAGGTAAATGTGCTGGCATGCACATCACCTGTGTCTGGATTCCCATTGCCAATAAATGGGAAGCTAGTAACACATACAGGTTTTGAGAGTTGCACGTGAAACAAAATGAATCTGATCCAACAAATCCACTGGATTTTAATCCACTGAATTCTATGGAAAGGCTCCTTTGGGATTTTAATCAGTTGTCTGAACAACACTAATGGCATAAACCTATATACAAAAATTTTAACCGCTAACCAAAGCCTACAAAGAACAGTAGCTGGCTGATACTGGTATCCAGTATTCTGCTGCCTCAGTTCATTAAGGTAGTAGTGCTAGGGTGGGAAATATAAGGGGAATATAAGGGATATATTTTAAATATAAAGGAAATATTTTCCTTTTCTCTGTAACTGTAAATAACTTACATTAAGGGTAGAGATGAGCTGATCCTTCAAGAAGAAAAAAGACCTTACCCATAGTTATGAAGGTCACTCACGCACAGTGACAACTATTGAACTGGCTGACACAGCAGGCTATACATTTTTGCAATAGTCTCATTTTCGCTGTTTCAGCTCTAAAAGGAATGCAAAGCTGCAGCCACCCGCAGGAAGGAGGCAAGCACTGCGCGCGGCAGTAACAGAGACCGCTTCCCGCACAGAGCACAAAGCACATCATTGTTCTACAGACCTTACCCACAATTGGTCCTTGAAATGAATTGTAGAAATTCAGCTCAGAAAAAGACAGCTTCAACTTGTATTCAATTAAAGCATTTACTTTCCTACTGCCAAATGCTCCCATGCGTTTTTAAATAATAAATTCTGGTAACTCTTTGAACAAGCCCATAAAGACTTCTCATTCTGGGTTTCTTGCGTGGTCAAGCGCTGTGTGCAGGGGGAAGCACACCTGCCATGGGCCACTGCCCTTTCCCACGGAAAAGCAGGGGACTGAGTGGGAAGCCATCTCTGCCCTGAGCAGAGCTGGTGCAGTTTATTCCCCCCTTGCAACAAAAAGGAAGTTGGACTGGCTCTACCTTACAAGATGACCTGCAGTAAAGTTCAGTGGTGAGAACTGCAGGGGTATTCTCCTGCAGGTTGATGAGCTGGCACATATGAAACCTAAGTTTAAAAAAAAATTATTCTTTCATTATTTGCATAAATATCGCATCCATTTTTAATGTGACCGACCTGTTTAGGTGGAAACCTAGCCACACATTTTAATAAGAGATTTCCGTAAAAGAAGGAGCTTAGATTTGAAAAGGAACTATTATGAAACAGAATTTCCACAGTAAGTTCCCCAAATTTACTAGCTACTTTTTCAAAACAGTGCTGTTTGCAGCCCCACTGAATTGCTTACTGCTGTGCTTGACTGAATGAAGAGGATCTCTAGAATGCCAGTGTAAAAACAAAATGTTCAGATTTCCATTTGTAATAACTCGTATTTTAATGAAATCACCCAAACATTGCACACTGATTTCACAGTACCCTATTCATCAAATCTATTCCATATGTTGCAGCCAACAGATGGCCAACACAGCAGTTTTGAATTCAAAATCAAACAAGGCATCACTGCGAAACACAGAAGAGGAGGCCCATTATTCAAGAGGAAGCCAGAGGCATTATTTATAAGTACTGTGGGAATGAAATGTTGTGCAACCCTCCAGAACTGAATGATGTGGACAGAAGTTGCTGAACATGTGCATAAGGCTACCAAATACTCACCAGTCAGAAAGACAGACTATTAAAAATACCTTATCATGCAAAAGTGTGCAAGACAGTTTAGTATTAGTCTGGGCGAGAAGCAAACCACGTGCACCCACTCACCTCAACAGCAGCATTTAGTTTCCTGACAGCTACTGAACTTATGCGAAAACCTCATGGACAGCAGAAAGAAGCTTTTGGGCAAAGTAAAGTTACCATATGAGATTTAACCTCTTCTACTACATCAGGAGGATTCTAAAAGCAGGATGCCGAGGAGCGCACAAGAGCTGGACAAGGCTGCCCTCTACTGATACTAAATTCCAGTTCTGTCAGTCACTTACCAGCGCAGGAGCATTCACCACCGAGAGATTGTAACCATAAAGAAAAGACGACCCAAAAGCACCAGTTAAAGAGGCTACAATAAGACTCCCAGACCAATTCTGAAAAACAAAGAAAAGATGCAGCCATTGTTAGTATACTTTAAGGTACCTCAGGTTTTAGACACTCCTTATGCTATCTTGCGTAGCTCCTGCAGGCAGATGTCCTTGCTGCAGAATAATGGCCTGAAACACTTCCCTTTGCTGCGATCCAAGGAACAGTAAATTTGAAGTGACAGCATCTCTGTTAACATTTACCAAGGCATAACTGAACATCTGAGCTTCTTTCAACACAAGTGAACATTTTAACTTCTTTCAACCTCACAGACTTTTGCTGCAAGCATCCCAGCAGCCCCCACACCAAAAAGCAAAATGCCGGAGAAGCACAGAAGCATATTCTCGGCAAAGGAAACTGTTGGCAATATACCAGTAACACAACAAAGCATACATTTGATGCAACAGGTCTGTGGGTAGACCTGACTTCGGTGAAAACCTGTGAGATGGTGTACCCCCCCCTCCCACGAGTACAAGGATTGGTGAAATTGTGACAAAAAAAATTAAAACGATGCCTACAAACTAGGTTTTGTAACCCAAGTGCAAGTCTCCAACCATAACTGCTGCCACCTGCACACACTCTACAGTGGAGACACTATTTGCCTTTTTTCCTCAACAACACACCTGCACCTTTCCCTTCTCAGGTCTGCTCCCTCCATCCCCCTCATCCTGTTCTTAGCCCATCTCTGCTGACAATTTCTTCTTCCACATCAGCTGTTGAATGAAAGGTAAGGCCGCTTTGCTTGGAGAGATTTTGCATTTCAGGGCCATTTCCACCTTCCCCAGTATTACTCTTTCTGCCACTCAGTTCTCTTGCTGGATTACAGAGAGCGGCTGAAGCGACCATTGCCATTCCCAAGAGATATTAGTGCTTTGGTGGCTGGTCAGTTGTGAATGTCATTTTGTAGATCATGGAGAACAACTCATCTTTCTTGACCTCTGAATATGTTAAAGTAGATGGCTTTTTAATGTGTTCTGAATTTAAAAAAAAAAAAAAACCACCACCCCAGAAACAAACCCCTGCTAAGAATACGGAATTTCAGGCACAGCTCACTATCATTTTATGCCCAGCCTCCTCACTTCAAAAGGAAGCCTCAATCCTTTCAAAAGGAGAAAGACCTGCTTAAGCAGGCCTAATAAACAGCTTCAGTTTTATCACTTAGAGCAGACACGACAGGTTAATGAGTCTATACATTCTGTCAACCGCACAAAGCTGTATACTCGCCTTGGAAAATGAAGATTTGGAGCACGAACTAGTCTGTGTAGCTAGCACATGGCGTAGCAGCAGTGACCATGGACTGCACTGAGCTCTGCCAGCCTCACAGGCACAGCACGGCAAGCGAACACACTGTGGTTGTTAGCGTGTGCCAGAGCTCATGTTCCACACCATCATCACAGAGTCACTATGATCCATGAAGAAGGGGTGAGATACTCGGGTGCCAAGGCAGGGACCACAGCACACAACCCAGCACATGTGGGCTGTGCCACGCTACATCACTGTCACTCCTGAGGGCTCAAAGTGTGCCCTGTGGGACAGCTGAGCATTTTTAACTTCTTCCACATGTGAGAACTTTTTAAGAGATTACACAGTTCATTAACCAATGTTTTCAGTCAGGCCAGGAGGAAGTGTACAGGAGGAAAAAAGCCTTGTGTAAGAAATAGATCCCACTGAGTTAATTACAGAAGCCAGATAAAATTTCTTGTTATTAGCCAGCTTCTTAAAATTAAGCTGCCACACACACAGAGCTTTGCACCATTACTTTGCTAGCAAAGAGCAGCAATTTTGACATAAGGCTTTATTATTTAGCTTCTGGTGATAACACCTCGTATTAGGTGCCCATTATTTCTCTACTATGCACAACTGTTCCTACACTTAGGAGAAATCACTACTACTCTGAACTAACAAAGCTGAGGAGAATATTCCTGGAGGTCTACCAGCCTGCTCCCAAAGGGTTCACAGATGATAAGCGCAAGTCTGCAAGTGCTATGTGGTAATCTTGATGCAATATTGCTAAAGGGCTCTACTCTAACAATGATAGAGCCATCACTTTGCAAACAGTGATTCGGATCATATAGCCTAGTGCTCGTTAAAAACTCCAGTGAATGCTTAAACCTTTCAGCACAGGCAAATTATATGCCCAAAAGGCTAAGTGGAAGATAATGCAGGGCAAATCATGGAAGAACTGCCAAACTAGAAAACCCCACATGCACTTTATTTTCAAGTGTTGCAAATAGCTGGGTTTCAAACCTACTTCAATCCCAAGAATTTCTCAAATATACAGCCTGCTGCAGAAAACCTCAGACTTACTCAATTCAGAGTTTTACAGTTCTTTGAACACAAACTTCAACTTCTCCATGACCTGTCTCCTCGTACACCATTTTAAATATTTGCTCAGGCTTCAGTAATGCCAGATAAAAGCACAATGAAGCAAGAATTAAAAAAAAAAAAAAAACCAAAAAAAACCCCTGTTGCTCAAAAAAATATTAACCCTGTGGCAACATTAACAAAAGGAAAGGGGAAAAAATAACCCCAAACCCAACGTGTTTTCCAGTGACTGGGAAACAAGAAGGCGACCACGCCTCCGTCCTAGGTGTTCCCTGGCTTCCCCGCCATCCCTGTGCTCATGTGTCGCTGCGGTCAGCTCAAGGGCAGGCAGGTGCGAACGTCACCACAGCGTAAGTGTTCAGTCCGGAAAGTTGCACGTCAGTTCGCAGCAAAGACCTCCAGGTACTTGAAAACTCCGTACTTGTGGAAGTCCACAGTTTTGGTCTCATCCTGGGTCCCAGGGGACCGTGCTCTGAACAACGCTTCTCCCAACTCCCGACCTTGCTCAGCACACAGTGTAACATTTGTGAGGGCCACTATGAGTCTCAAACTGCCTTTTTCTTTTTTTTAAGTGCATGGCAGCTTGCATTTCAATGTTCAAAACAGAGTTTAGCAAACCGTACTTCGGTCGGTTAGTTATAGCCCCCTTCGCAGATTCACATCAAGCACAATCCTAAGGGGTAAACGCTGCACGCGTACATAAGGGAGTTTTAACGCGCTCTCGCGAAGACTTTCTACCGACAGCGGGAAGGCGGACTTGGGAGCGCCTCGCCGGCCACCCCCAGCGACTCCCGCTCGTAGCAAGGCACCGAGCAGCCCACCTCCATCCAGCGCAGAGCGCGGCCGTGCCCGTTAGGCGCCGCCGCAAGCCGGGCGCTGCCGGCAGGTGCTCCCGCCGACACGGCGGCCCTCGGGCCGCGACGGGGAACCCCCTCCGGCCCTCGCCCCCCAGGACTCGCCGCTGCGGGCGGCCGGGGGCAGAAGGGGCGAAGCGGGACGCGCCCTCGCTTCCTTCTGGTCCCACCGCCGCTGCCCTCCGCCCGTCCTCTGGGTCCCGGCTGGCCGGCCGCGGTATTTTTAGCTCTGCCCCCGCGCCCGCCCGCCGCCGGCCTCTCCGGCACCGGCACCAACAACTTCCCGAGCGGGGACGGGCTCGCGGCCGCCGCTCTGCAACCTGAGCCCCGCCGCGCTCCCGGGGGAGCGGCGGGCAGTTGCTCCGGCTCCCGCAGCCGCCGCGCACCGGCCTCGCCGTCCCTCCCCACGCCGGGAAAGGACCGAAACGTGTGCCCCCCCCGTCCACCTAACCGCCCCCGCGGCGCGGGCAGCCTAGGCCGAGCTCCCCCGCGCCCGCCTGGCGCCGCCGGGCTCGCTCCCGCCCCGCCGACTGCCCACCGCTTCCACCCCGACGCTCGCGTCCAACACAAAAGCACCCTCGGGGAGACACCGCCCCGCGCTACTTACGCTCCTGCCCGCGCGGCGGCGGCGGAGGCTGAGGGGCGGCGGCGTTCCCGCCTCGCCCGCAGCCGCGCCTGAGCCGCGGCGGCACCTGCGTGGACCTTCCCTCACCGTAAACACTAAAAGCAGAAAATGGGAAAGTTTCGACGTTCCCGCACTCGAAAAACTGTGACAAGATCACGCAGACGGGGCTTGTCCCGGGAAGGAACGGAGAGCGGCTGGCGCCTGAGAGGATGCCCTGCGGCGCGCCCCCTCAGCCTTCCGCCGGCTGCTCTGACCCCGCTCGGCTCCCAGGGGTGAGGCGACTTGTCCTCGCAGGCGCCGTCTTCCCCGGCCCCTCGAAACCAGGGGCGGCAGAGCCTCGCTGAGCGCCGGGGTGGAGGGTAGGTCAAGGACGTGGGCCCGGCGCGGCGCTGGCAGCGGTAGGCCCTGCGGCCCAAGTATCCTCACCGGCATGGCCTCCCCGGGGGGGTCCCTGGCCTCCTCAGCCTCACAGGAGGGTGGAGGGAATCCTCTCTCTGTGTTTTCAAAACGTGCGTCTGTCCTGCTCGCACCGTTAGCTGTCCAGCTTCCACTCAGACCAAAAAGCCTCCGGAGGAAGCACCTTCCTCCAACAGGACCTGAGCCGGTTCTTGCTGACAGGAGCACATCCAGGATCCCTGAGGGGCTGGAGCTTTCTTGGGAGGTTGTTGCCGCAGGCGCTCCGCTCCAGCAGCTGCAACTGAAGCCTCCTCCCAGGTGTCCATCTCTGTTAAAGCTGCGCGGTTTCAGAGCAGAGGACAGGCTGACAATGCCTGCCATCCCCACTTGCAGAATCCAGATCCTGCCTCTGGATCCATTTGTGGCAGGGATGGGGGTCGGGGTGCCAGCTGTAGCCCCTTCTCCCAGCAGACCACCACCCAGCCCCGCTGTGTTGGCGGACGCAGGTGTCTGTGCCACCTGGCCCGCCGTACACAGTGTGCGCAGCAGAGCAGATCTGGATCTCGGCCTTCCCACCACCTCCATGGCTGTGAACCCTTTCCAAAACTGGGAAGTTCCTCACTGTATTGAGAAGAATCAAAACTACCGAAGTTTGCATGATGAAATACAGTAATTACTATTATGAGTTGGAGTCCTTGCTCTGGCAAAACTCAGAGTGGAGCCAGCAGGGTTTTTGCCAGGGGTGGTGGCAGAGTCAGGCCTGACTGGCTATAAACATGGCTTCCTGACAGCCCTGTGGAGACTGAGAGGGACACCGCTTGCTGTGGTTACTGATGAACAAATGCAGCTACGCAGGCTACTGAAGGTACTTTTGAACCACCGTGTGCGCATACCGCAGACTCTGCTCCTGGCCTCGAGAGACAGGAGAGCGTTCTCATAACCACAGCGTCGGGACCAGTGGCTCCTTTCTAAGTGAGCCTCCTCCTCAAGCTCTTCTTTCTCCTCTGCTCCCAGATCTTCCAGCCAGGTAAAAATCATGCAGAGGAGCAGGGGATTGGTTTTCCTCATGGTGTTTCTAGTTCTTGCAAAGAAATATTTAATTTTCTGGTTCTGCCCTGAGGGATAACATTTAGATAAGGGAAAGACACAGAGGAACAGGAAGAGGCAGAAGGTTTTTTCAGCCTGCAAGGTTACCCATCACTGCGGCACAGGATGGTCCAGTGAGACAACCAAGTCATGGCCACAACGAGTTCTGGTGGCCTGGTGTCACCCGTGGCCCTGTGCTGTTGGGACACAGGGTGGCAGCAGGTGGGTGTGCGCTGCTTCATAGGCAGCCAGCTCTGAGGTGCCCTCCCTGCCCCATCTGCCCTCAGGGGACACAACACTGGGGCCTTTCGACTTGCTTCCCCAGCATTGCTGGTGTGATGACACAACCCTGAAAAGATGGGGAGGGCAGGGCCTAGTTGCACATGCCCACACCATCTCTCTCTCTCTCTCCACTCCCCCCCCTCCACCCCCTTTCTCCCAAACATGCCTCAGCACTTGCTCCCAGCCCACCCACAAGCGTGCAGGGTGCTGGATGGTCACCTTAGGTGGCAATGTCCCCACCTGAAATGAAGTCTGGAGCAGGAAGCATTGTGCAGTCCATGTCCCAGCAGATGTAATTCCACAAGGGCCAATTCCAGCAACACAGCATCCTGTTGTTTTTTCCTAAGCTGCCACAAACCATTTAAAAGCTACTACAGGCTTGATACTATCATGACACTGTAGCATGGAGGGCTGCTGCATTTGTTCACAGCTGCACCAGACTGCATGCTTGTGTTCAGCAAGTGCCACTTCCAAAGTGACATGGCTGCACTTACCTGGCTTAGTGGCTTTGACTTGATCCAACCTTTTTCTAGCTCCTTCCCAAATATCTTCCAAAGTAGTGAAAGAACAGAGGGTCCTCATCAGAAGGCTGGTAGGGACATCTCCAGTGATATGACCCAACATCACACATGCTGGAGAAGATGCCTAGGAGGTCTATAAGAAGATGTGAGGCCCTATTCTGTCATGGGCACCGTGTTGTGAGGTAGGGCGATTACCCTCATCGATGGCATACATGTCAAAATAGCCAGGGCAAGAATAAACAAACATCTTTGGCACTGTGTTCGTCTTCCGATAACCAAAAGGCAGGTGGGGGGGGGGGTATAGAAAGTTTTCCAGCCATTTCCCTGAACTCAGCCCTGATGTTGCAAGAACTGCCTAGCTGTGAAAACAGAGCCTCGCCTTGATTTATGCCACTTGTGGGTAAGATGACTAAGAAGAAGAAGGGGGAAAAAAAAAAGCAGAACAGGAACAGAAATCCCGGTGGGAGCGCGATGCGGGTGTGTACCGATTTGGTGGGACAGTCAGGTTGGGGAAACTGCAGCCAGTTTCAGGCAGTAGGAAGAGGAGACCACAAACCACATGATAAGCATCCCAATGTTCCACCTAAGATACTAAAACATGCCACAAGCTTTTACAAAGACAACTCTTTGGTAACAGCAAGGGAAATTAATTCTTTTCTGTAATTGTAACATTTTTTTCTCCTTCAGATGAGTTCCATATGTCCTTGTGATTTTTTTTCCTTTAAACACAGCAGTTTAGAACAAATCCTAAGTAACATTTAGCCTACTTCTAAAGCAAATATTTACAAAAATGTTAAATAATGGTTCTGATCTTTGGAAAATGTATATTGCTCCCTACCTGCTACTGTTTTGCGCCTATCAGGAGTAATAGAGAAGCTTTGTCATAAACCCCAAGGCTGTAAAAGCAGTATAACAATGTGATTAGCAGTAATCAGATGGGAAATACTAACTATTAAAAACTGTGAAGAGATAAGAGGGATAAACTGCAATGAGAAGGTTACGTTATTTTGTTCTAACAAATTTCAAGACCTCTAATGGGGGAATAGGCTTTTAATCTTACAAAAGCTGTATTGTTTTTTTGGAAGCATAATAGTGTTAGCTGATATTTATGTCATGTATCATCTTCAAAGAGCTTTACTAAATAAATATTAATCATTTCACCAACCACTTAAAGGCAACCACTTCAGGGGTGTGGTGAGGCAACAACTTAACAAGTAAGTGATACTACGACAGGGAGTGAAGACAGCCAGATTCAATAAGGAGTCCGTGTGGGTGCAAAAAATATTTGTGGAGGCTTTAACAATATCTTTAATCAGGCAAAACAAAACCCCATGGAATAGAGGGTAGATTTCTTTGTTAATGAGAAGCTGGCATTGGAACTTATAATTACACTACATTTCCAGCAGGTAAAGAAGATTGTTAGATCTGAGAGGAAACAGCTTGTGAGGGGTCAGTATTTGCATGCAGGGAAGCTTAACACTTTTTTATCAGAACATGCTTCTTACGGGGCTAACTACCCTTTTGTCTCTTCCTCTCCTCTCACCTTCCTCCCAGGAAAAATACCATATCGTTGGTCTGTGCTGTATCAGTATTTCCCTGTCTCTGCCATGGTGTATTTTCTTTTGAAGAATTTCAAAGCACCCAGTGGATTTCAGTCTCTGCATTACTTACGCCTTTCCTGTAACAAGGAACTCTGGCTGACCCACTGACTCCCCCAAAAGCTGTCCTATGTCAAAACTCAAGAGTAAGAACCCAGCTTTTCCTTTTTCCATGAATGAAGCTGAAGGTGTCTTCTGCTCCTGCCAGATATGGCAGGTGAGATTCAATCTTTTTGTACATGACAGATCACGGAATAAATTAAATTGGAAGGGACTTCATGAGGTCCAACAGTCCTCACTCTGAGCAAGGTTAACTTCAGTGTTAGATCAGGTTACTCAGATCCAGTTATGGATCCTAATTAAATTTCTCTGCTCTCTTATGCACAAGTGGCATTATATGTAGTTGTCCTGGACCTAAAAAGTAATAAGCCTAAAGCAGTTGCACTGCTAGCTATCATGCCATGATTTTATTTGCCATGACACCTGCTCTATGATGTGTCTAGCAAATACAGATTTTCCTGCAGAACATTGATGTTAGCAACTGTATTCACATATAACATCATTGTTCAGTCATGCAATTCATGATTTTAAACATGCAGTTGTCAGAGGAACAAACCCCTACTACTTAAGGCTATGACACTGAAACTGCTGAATTATCACAACTGTTTTAATGTTTCACATCTTTTTTTTTCCCTGTGTGTTGCAACCAGTATGATGTAGTCACTGTAGTCAGTCTTGCATTTCCTTGCATGTTTGTCCGCCTGTGTCCAACTCAGTGTCTTTTGTCTCAGCATTCCAGAAACAGCCAATCTAGTTCTTGAAGAAAATCCCCTCTCAGTCCTAACATCCTCCCTTCTAAGGACGAGGTATGAATTTTGCAGACCAACCAGTATTAAAAGCTTGTATTACATTTTGCAAAGTCTCACCTTGTGCTGTGGCTTCTGCAATGACAGACCACATCCTGCCTGAGACTAGGCATGTAAATACACTGAAGAAAACCTTTCCCAGTATCAGACTCTGGTATGCATTCTCCCTCTGTATAAAGTTTAGTCTGCGCTTGTGTATGTATATAATATTACGTATGCACACACCTAGAAAGGTGTATGTATCTATGTGTGTGTGTGTGTTTATATATATTAGTGTGTTTACATATGCATACACACACACAAAAAGATGGGATAGGTGAGTGCTATTAATGCTCTATTACATGCTTGTCAGTTCCTTTTCCCATCCTCTCAAAGATATTCTGGATTTGAGCCCATGGAGTCAGAAGCCTGTCCTTCTCTGTTGTCCTTCTACAAGTGTGGTGGATCCTGTCTTTTCAAGATTGTCTGTCTGCAACTTAAGTAGAACATTACCATCCCATTCCTAAAATTTATTAGAGGGACAGTGAATAAAAGGTCTGAAAGCAACTCATCCACCTGAACAGGAGAAATCTCTCTGCTGCATAGCAAAGGCTGTAGCTGTTTCTTTAGCACGATAGATTATCTCCTTGAGGCCTAATAAGCAAAGAGATTTCTTCCTGTTCAGCATAGTTCAGTGTGCAGTTCCAGAAGCTCCACTTAATTTCATAAACAGTTCAAACCTCTTTCATGTTTGGAGAAGGACTGGGAGTTCAGCTGTTCGAGAGTCCTCTAAATGTTCCACCCTTTATTGTCATTCACCATGTTTTCTTTTCCGGGTTTCTACATTGCCATTGCTTTCTACAACCTTAGTATCATTTTATGTTATTTTGCATTTATTAATGAGAAGCCTGAGAGGGGTTTTCTAAGTGGGATGAGTCTTTATTATAAAACAGCTAAACCAGCCCTCCATGACAGCACTTCTGAAAGAGTAATCTATGCATGACTGTCTTTCTCCTAATCTGGAGCAGAATATTCCAAGCAAATGCAGTAACTTGGTGCATATGTCTGAAGTAGCTGATTTACCAACAGCATTCCTATTCCAGGGGCTTTGAACATGCATAATGGACATGCAAAATGTGCCACTATTTTGGTAATTTGGTTTAAAAACTGCTGCTTTTTTCTTTTGGAGCTGGTAGAATATGGCTCACATTTGTTGTGTGTGTGTGGGCCTGCTCCTTATTAAACTCATGGTCCTTTTTTCCAGTAACCACTTCAGTGCTGTGAATCAACATAACCAGTTCAGAAAAACACCATCTGTCAATTGGATAAACAAAAGTCTAGTTAGCTGAAGTTTAATAGATCACAATGTCTCACCAAGTCCATTTTTATGTTAATAAATTCCACCATGGAATATTTTCTGATGTCACATGTCAAAAGTGCCCTAAATAAATAGCAGCTGAAGCATTTTCCATTATTTATCTTAGTGTTTTGCGAGCTTAACAATAGAAATTGGCCAGGATCTGAACTTCCCTAATCTCCAAGTGCCATATGGGTCTGTATATTGGGTTTTATGAATCTTAGACAAGTAGGTTTAGAAGGGATCTCACCTAGCCTGACCAGTGTTGGTCAGACCAAC
Source organism: Elanus axillaris (assembly GCA_026212715.1). Lineage (NCBI taxonomy): Eukaryota > Metazoa > Chordata > Aves > Accipitriformes > Accipitridae > Elanus > Elanus axillaris. The sequence goes on along the minus strand of JANZLQ010000095.1, from coordinate 9,583,946 downwards.
AATAGACCTACAGTATCCCAACCAGATGTCCATCTCACTTGGGAGTGGGGGCTGGGGCTAGCACTCCGTAATAGCCACTGACCTCATTTCATCCATCCTGTGCCCAAATTATTCCTTCCCATATTATTCCTGGATAGTACTGTGGTGTGAGATGTCTCATCTACCGCCTGTGCTTGGAAAGACCTCCTCTGAATGTCAGCTTTTTCTTTCCCTGCCAATCTAATCTGTTTTTAAAAATTGCCTATGGTGGAGATTTAATGCATCAGTAAGTATAGCTGATGAAGGTGGTTCCTTCATGTCCTGTCCCCATTTTCCTGAGTGGAAGATTGGGCCTGCATGTGGACTCTAGGCAAGTTCTTCCAACAGTAGCCATTTTACATTTCTGACCTATGGAGTTTGTCAGAGATGGTCAAGGTGACCTCCCCATGAAAGTAATTAGACTCTTCAGCTGCCAAGTTTCACTAGAAAGATTTCATGTCTTCAGAGAAGGGTCATTCAGACTCCCTGCTGTTTCAAATTAAGCACAGGCAACACTTCCAAGAGTATATTCAAGTCCAAGATCCTTCCTGAGTGAGCCTGTGGTCAAGACTGTACCAGTTTACCATTTACTGTAGAAAGGAGTGATATTGCCTGGCTGCCTTTTGTGTGGCCACCAGATGCCTTTTTGGTTCTGGTCATCTGCACACTGTTTTTTAATAGTCCAGAACAAAGCGTATGCTTGCTCTTCTGGACCTTCTGCAGGACAAATTTGGCTGCCTCCCTTTATGGGGAAACCTGGTGGTTATTAGAAGGCAATCCTACCCCTCTCCATACTGTATCCCCTGTCCCCTCCCACAGGGGGGAAATGACAGGGAGCTTTTTCAATACCTGTAATTTCTTGTAACACTGTCTGTTCTCTGTCCAAATCACCAAACATGATTTTGCCCTATTTTTAGGAAGCCTCAGGTGAGGAGCAGTAAATATGTATGTTGTACACTTACACACATAGTATAGAGTCCTACTTTTTTCTTTCTGATCCCTCAAAACGACTTCTGCTGGTTTGAATAGAACATGTAAATGTACTTACTCATGTGAAAGAAGCTTTAACATTTCAGATCATAGTAAACTTCCCCTTTCCTTCCTCCTGTGTAACTCAAAGTGGCTTATATATATTTGAGATCCAGCTGTGCGTGCTTGGATCTGTGATACTCAGATTGTACTTTGAAGCTACTCCTGCTCTGAAATCACACTGTGTATATCCATTGCAAGCTGTAGGGAAGAATTAATCAAATAAAACCTGATGCTATGCTATGCTAAAGCACATCACAACTTACCTATCTCTGCTTACATATCTTCTGATTATTGCAGAACTGTGAAGCTCGTCTCTTGTTTCTTTGAAGCAAATTTACAATAGCCCCAGTAATCCTTTTGCCCTTCAGAAAAAGTAAACCTTTCACACTATTGCAAGTCCCAAAAATGCCTGCAAGGACTCCGCTGCTGAGCTCTGTCCTTACAGGTATCAAATGTTAGCTGTGAACTGGAATACCGTGGCTAGGCCATCTTTTATCTATGTGGTTGGATCCCAAGATCAGTTTATCGCAGAAGTTACTATTTTCAGGGTTTTTTTCAGTGCACTCTGTTTTCAAAACATTTTCATCAGACAAAGAGAAAATACAGTCTGTTTTGAAAGTGTGGTTATAGTGTACTGTTGGTCCCAATTTGTGTCTAATCACTTTTAGTGTGCCTGCATTGAGGAGTCAGGCTAGTCTCTTCTGTTGTTAGCATTGGTCATGTGGAGAGCACCAGAAAAGCAAGGAAAAAAAGATCAGAATTAAGAAAAATGTCATAAACTGGCAAGAAGAATGAGCTCTCCCCACTTTTTCAGAAACTAGCTTTGCTTTCATATGGATGTAGATCTTGCAAGCAATGCAAAATCTGAGCTGTGCTTTCTGAGCAGATCCTTTTGTTGAATCTCTATCTGTAAATGACTCGTCCTGTGATGATAGCTGTTCTATAAACATGAAACAAAAGAACAGATTATGTATGTATTTTTGTCAAGAGCACAGAAATATAGCTACAATAAACCCAGAAGTTTGCAGGGTGAAGTAAAAAAGATACTTTCTTTTCAGAAGCAAAAAGTTACGACTATTTGAATCTCACTGGGATGATGTTCATTGCGATCATCAGTCATACTTTTTGTTGTTAACTTACACATGCATACAGAAAGTGCTTTTCATGGATGAAAAATGTCTTGCTTATTCACAAACCCTGCAGAAATAAACATTATTTTATATATATATACTGCTGGCAGTGAGGATTTTATTTGTCGTATCATGTGCCAAGCTTTCATTAGTCAAAGTGTGAAAAATCCCATTTGCTGTGCTTTGGAGAGTTCATGTTGGAAGTACTTAGAGAGCAATTCACTGATCTTTGAATCATTGGAGAAGGGATCCCTGGGAGCTGGCAGCCACATGGGACCCAGGGGTTGTCCTTTAATCCTCAGCTTTGTAACCTACCCTTTTCTTGACTTTGGGCAGATTGCTTCATCTGTCCACATCTTGGATCCCCAGTGACAAGGATCAGGCTTTCAAGTCATAAATTTGTTCAGTAGCATAAACTTAATATATCGCAGATACTAATATGGTGGTAGCCACATGGTCAGACTCTTCAAGCTAAATAAGCTTGACAAATGGAGGCAAGTCTGCGTCTGAATATAAGTTTTGGAGAAACTCCAGAGCACAAAAAGAGTGAATTCTTCATTTCACTCTACACTGTCACACAAAACCAAGCACACTTTTTTGTGCACTTGGATCTCTCCCACTGTTGAAGTCCAGGTCCTGGTCTCTTCATCCCAAGCCTACCTCATTTTGGGGCTGATACAGGGAGATAAAATCCCTGCAGTGTCCTCTCTACATGAGGTTGCTGTGGAAGTAAAGGATCTTGGAATAAGTAGAGCTGTCTGTGGAATGGCTTTTGCTTCATGGATTTAACTTCATGAAGCTGTGTCTGTACCCAAGAATATGTAAATTGAACATGAGTTTGAGGTCCTGTTCCAACCTGTACTGGTGAACCGTCTCTATTGTCCCTATTCCTCTGTGTAAAATAGGAAGAGCATAAGAGCCAACATGAGTAAGATCAAACTCTCTGCTTTCTCAGATGGAAAGTATTGCTTCAGTCCCCAGGGTCACATGAACTAAACTGAGGAGTTTGCTTGCTTTCTTAGAAATGGTTTTGCCAAGTTCTGGACAGAATTTACAGAACAAATCTCTTGGCATTGTAATTCATTGCAAAGGAGACCTAAGTTTATCAACTGAATTATAGATGATGGAGCCTTATATAAATTCTTTAAGTGTTATTTTTGCCTTCTTTTTATGTTCTTTCTCTGCCCTCATCAAGATGCCCAATGAAAGACTTACATCCATTTTCACCCTCTTTAGAGGCACTGACGATAAAGCAAATGAAATATTATTCTTTCTGAGTAGTAAATTTATAGCAGGCAGTAACAAATCCATGAGAATTTACATGGTCTTTTGCCAAAGAAACCAAGGATTTGAATCCATATACTGAAAAATATATGCATATCTATTCCGGTGTTTAAGGAGCTATGGGAAATCCATTTTTTTTAAGTGAAATGAGAGAAAAGTATCCCAAATCACCTATGACCCTCCTTTTAAAGCCTGAGTGTCTTCAGAAGTTTAAAACATTATTAAGACATTCTCATGCCTTTAGCTCCCTGACATATCTAAGGGGATGAAGGTATGAGAAGAATGAAGGCATCATATCATCAAACAGCCAAGCTTCCCATTATCCATGCATGGGACAATGTGACTCAAGGCTCGGTGTCACTGTCTGCCCACTGAGATAAGGACTAGAAGCCTCACCAGATCCTGCCCTGAAGGAGCCATGCAGGGTGGTAAGATACTCCCTTTGAACTAAAGCAACATATAGCAGCATTCCTAAAACCAAACTGCACCTGGTCTTGTGCAACCTCTGTTCATTATCTTTTGACAGTGGTCAGCTTGCTGCCCTTTCCTTAGCTAAATCCCCACAAAAGGCAATGTGTTATCCTTCCAGTAAGCTGCATGTTCACTGGCTAACCACTCTGCTGAATTTCTTTTACTCCTCCCATTCTTCTCGGTTGCTTCTCTTGTGCTTTGGTCATGTTGGTAGGAGTACAAATGATATACCAGTATCAAACCAACCTTTACCCCACTGAGATTTCCTCCTCCAATCAGGGATTTGAAATTTCTGTTCTGAGAAAACTCTTGAGAATGACTGGCTACCACAGTGTCTTGTTTACTCAGACAGCTCCCGTTTCCATGGCTCAGTGGTTAAAGGAATCTGCCAGATCTCAAGGTGGGCATTTCCTAGGCTGCCTACTATTAGTGCACAGTTGTGGATCATGTCTCCTGCAGAGCTTGCTTTAATATTTTTGGCAAATGTCACCATGTCCTCACCAGTCCTCATCTGGCTATGCATGTGGAAGTCTTCAGACATGTCTGCAGTCGGATGCTAGCCGTGTTTTCAATCAACACAATTCAGTTTTAAATTATAGCTGCAAGAGCTTTTCAGGCTGTGCTGACAAGCCTGGTCATTAAAAAAAAAAATTTAAAAAAAAATAAAAAAAAAGCTCCAAACCAATGTGCTTTGGGGAGAAGAAGGGAGGGAAAGTGACATCCATTCTGGGAAGGAAGAGGCAAGAATAACAAAATCTGTCACCCTGGTCTGTGTTTGCTCTCATGACGCATGTCCATGTGCTTTGTGTCCTTTGGTAACACTGCCCTTTCCATGCCACATTGTGGATCGTCAGATGAGGAAGCTTGGCCCAAAATAAACGCCAGGCTGCTTTTCATCTCAGGGGTTTGTTTGTGCCAAGCGAACAAAGTGACTTCTTTGTGGCTGTTTGCATTTGTCGTTCCAAGTTGTCTGAGCACTAGGTTATAAATACACACCACCGATTGATAGCCTCAATATGTCCAGTCGGACAAGTTTTGCGTGCTGGCAAGAAAAGGATTTGGCTTGCCTTAATTATTTTTGTTTTAATACTTTTTAAAATGTTTTATATAAATCAAAGATACTGTAAATACAACTCAGGAGGAGGGGGGTCCTCCTTTACCCATTTCATAGACTGTATTTCTGACCAATAATTTTAGGTAAATTTTCTGTTTCGTATTTGTATTCTTTACAGTCATGTATGTAAAGGGATGCTGTCAAGTTACATATGAAATTTAGTGGCATTGACATTTTAAGATTGTTTTTAATGCAGAAATAAAATGAAGTCACAATTCTATCAACTTACCTCCTCTTAGAGGAGATGCAAAGTACGAGAGGAACATGAAAGGCTGAGTTGTTCCAAGCTCTGCCTTAAGAGTATTAATGGTAAGCCAAGATACCGCTGTCCTGGGCCCATGACAAGAAGGCCTGTTAATCATTGGTGACTCTGAGCAGTCTCAGCTAAACCCTGAGTCTTGGGGACTCTTAGCCAAGTCCTGACTACTTCACTGGGGAATGTTCAACCTTCTAGACTTGATTTTTTTCTGCTCCCACCCCCAGCCCCCACCACTGAAAAACAATGCTGGTGAAAAATGCCTCTTTGGGAATTTAATTTCTATGGAAAACATTTTATTTTTTTATCCAAATCTTCCAGTCTGTGTAGGGTTTTCCATTTGCTTTCAGCAAAGTCTATTTTTCACTATTTTTCTCATCCAAAATTCTTATTAAGAAACTGGATGCTTTTACCAAAAATAGGGATCTTTTCCTTCCCCTTCACCCCCTTCTACATTCACAATATCCCCCAGACCCCTGAAAACAAGCTAATTGAAAGAAAGCACATTTCTTTTAAAAATTTCCCATGGAAATGATTTTGTTGTGGTTAATGTCTGCTTTGTCTCTTTTCTGTCTGGGGCTGGAAGAAAATTCCTCGAAAACACTATCAGCCAGTGCATCTCTACAGCCCAAGTGAGGTTCTAAACGTCTCATTTATTCATTTGTATGATAATCCAGTAATCATAATTGTGGTCACTGGCTTATCTGCAATTTGTATAGTGAAATAGTTGTGCAGAGTCATTTGAAAACTGGATCCCCATTCAAAGATCTCACAGCTTCAGACACGTTACAGGAAGAATGTGCTCACTGGATGCAGTGATACGCTGTGTCTTATTATGTATACATGCATACTTACTTTTTTATATGAATATACATACATACATATATATATATGTACATATGGTTGGAAGTGAAAGATCATGAGGTGAGCTTTTTGTGCCTGACCTTAGTTTTGCTTTGAAACAAACTTTTCCAGGGTGACCTGGAAACAATGTACATTCAGAGCAGGCAGCAAATAGACCCAGATCAGTTTTACACAGTGGTTAATCAATTTCTCTTTCTGGTTCTGGTGCAGAAAGAGACTATGTTGCCTTGTACATGCATGACAGCATGGGAAGGTTTGTGCTGTATGTGTGTGAACTGAACTGGCCAGATTCAGCCTGTTCCAGGAATTCTGACATAGAGTGACCAAACCTTCGTAGAGTCTGGTCCACACTGAAAAAGCATGAAAGAAAATAGACGTGTGGATCTGTGTCCCTTTGTAAATCCAGTTTGCAGGAATGGGCTTCTTACTTGCACTTATTCCTGTGTGTGTGTTAGGAGGCGTGTAATATAAATTGAAGCCTAATTTTTTTCTTTGATGCTATTAACACCCACCCAGAAGCAACAGGAAACAGACTTCAACTTTAATTAGTACCAACACATTCAAAATTCACCCTATATTTGCCTTCAAGTGCAGCAAAGCAGCTTCAAAGCTAAAAGCTTCTTCACTTTCTAAGTAATAATGAGGTATTAATGAGGCAATTAGGGGCTTGTAAACATGGTGTCAAAGAGATATGAACTAATCACCAGCAACAGGAAAAAGACAGATCCCTCTGACTTCAGTACTCTGTGCTCTCCCTAGCCCCCTGAGGCATTCTGTGCTTGTAAACTAATCCGCAAAAATGTTCTAGATTAATTCAAAACACTATCCTCTTTTTAATTCCCTGACTGTCTTCGGGCTTGTTTCTGAATAGATGCTCTGTGTGAAGGCTTTTAAATACACACTTTTGTTATTGCAATAAAACCCAGATTGAAGTTCTCTTGCGCTAAGCTGTCAATTTATATTTGGCTCCCTCCTTAGGTACATATGAAATAATTCTAAATCATTTGTTAGAATATTTCTTCCAGTTTATTTCCTTTTAGGCTGTTTAATTAAAAAAATAAAGCATGTAATTTAATTAGAACTGATGAACATAACTTTTTTCTTTTTCTTTCTTGAATGTAAAATGTTGGTGTTGAAAATGAAGGATTAAATACACCAGTTAAATCTTGGAGTGATACAGATAGGGCAGGGACAAACATTCCCCCTCACAGATTTGTTAGCTGGAGTATTGGACTAGGATTAGTGCTATCTGATCGCACTAATTTGCTGCATGATTTTATAAGAGTTGCTTTTATGATTCTTATTTCTTTGTAGCAATACAGTTCAGATCTGACCTAGCTAGTGCCTGAAACCAACCTGTCATGCTGCTTTCTGTTGCTAAAGGAAAAGTCACAGCAGATTTATCCACAGTAAGATATTAAATGTGGTCCATCATGATGCATTTTGAAGTTGTTCCTATTAGAAATGATTCCAATGAACTTTTTATTTTCTAAATGAAAGTAGAGAAAAAAAAAGAACAATATAAAAAAATGTCTCAGATATTCGCGAGACTTCAGGTGGCAAGGCTTTTGAGAAAGCATAGACTGAAGAATTTCCTAAGCTGGGAGCAAACATAACCTAACAGCATCCCTGATACCTACACTCCAAATCTTCATATGACAGTTGAAATTCTGACCTTGCTCTTTCCTTCAAATTATCTCCACAGATGGTATTGCTCCACAACTGAAAGTACTACTGATTTGAGAGAGGATTTTTGGATATGGCCTGTTGTCTCCTGGAGATTAGGGTGAAACTCTATATCCTTTCTCTGTGTGATCTCATTACAGTCAGCTCTCTAGGGGTGAAAAGTGAGTTCACTAAACCAACTTATTGTGAAAAAATATTTTGAAACATAACACATTGTGGTTTGATCCTGCATTCTCACAGGTATATGTTGGAAATCAGTTGGTTGAAGTCAGTAACGTGTGTTAAGCTCTCAGAAGTGAAAACAGAGCGGAGGCCCTAATAGTTTTTCCTACATCAAGAATTTGATCTAATCCACAGGAAAGTTGTACATGAGTTCAACAGTCCAGCGCTTTGCCTAGTAGTGTGCAGTTGATTATAACTCTGGAATTGCCCCTCCACAGTCTAGTTAAAAATGGTCTCCAAACATTTCTGAGAATTCTTATAGAGATGATGGTGGTGAATCATGTCTGCAAATATGAAAGCCAGCAGTGGCCTCTCCAGCAATTCAGCTTATTGTTTTAATTTTCAGCAGTATTTTATGGTGGACATGAATATCCTCTCATAGCAGCTGGTTATGCAGGTTATGCATAAACTTTATGTGTTGCAGTAGAGATTCCTGAGTGTTCAATACTATCACAAGTGGATGTCTTTTAGAGGTTAGCTAGCAGAACTTCTTTGAGTATCTCCTTCACCTAAACCCATTTAATTTATGGCTGATTTTAAGAATTTCAGTATTTATTAAAACCTCTGCACAATGAAGAATCAGCCACACCTTGTGGTCCTGTGCAGCCCAATAATGTCTCTCCCCTCAATATTAATACTTGCAAAGCTTTAGTCTGTAGTTGGATATGACCAATTCTTTTTTCTGGACATGAGCATTTGTTATGGCATCACTGGCCAAGTGAAGAAGCTCTTGGGTATCCTGTTGTGTTTGTGGTGGCAGGCTTTGGGGAAGATACCACCCATTCCATGTTGCATGTAAATTCCCAGACCACAAGCACACACGGGTCTGGCTTTCCCTCAGAGCTTTGTGCCTGGGAGCTCATAGCCACGTGAAGATTTTGGTGTGTGGTTGTAGGGCCAGGAAGGTTGACCCTTGGATGAAGATTTCACTAGCTCTCATTAAGCAAATGCACATAGGCCAGTGTCACGACCTTTCCAGTATTTCTTTCCCCAAGCATAAGAGCCAGTATCTCTGGACATGTTAGGAAGAGACCACAGCTACAGGCATCGGCTGCAAACACATCTTGGGTGGCTCCTTTGCAAGCAGACAAAGTGCCTGAAACCTCTAAATCCTACTAGGAGTTTAAAGGAGTTTGGGACTGGTGACCTTAAATGCAGCTAGTCAGTAAATCATGTCTGGCCCACAGAGTCCCAGAGAGAAGGGGAACCTTGGCATCCTGCCGTGAGTGCATGAAGCAGAGGCCAAGGTGTGGGAGGGCGTGCAGCCAGAGCATCCCCAGTTCAACATGTGAGACGCAACAGACCTGCCTTGTTAACTCAGAGCTCTTGTGCTTGGGACATTACCTTTCCTTCACCCATTTCCTTCCTCTCCCCTTCTGTTAATCCTACATAACTCTCTCTGCTCTTTCCATCTGGGTGGGATCTTAAAAGACCCCTACAGCTCTGCAAGGCGTCTCCTGTTTGTGTGTAATAATACAGGATGGCTGGACTGTTAACACCTTCTCTGAACACAGCATGTTGGAGTTGCAACACTTTCCGGCCTGGGCTCCTTTGCCAAAGGGTATTGTGTGTGTATGCTCAACTCTTCTTTTAAAATCCCAACTAGGATTTTCTTTCCTCTTTTCCTTCCAGTTTGTGGGTGTTTTTGCCATTGGCATCCATGGGACTTTTCCTCTTGTAGTTCTTCTAGAAGTAACAGAGTCTGGGGTTATTTTTGTTTGTTGTTCTTCTCTCCTCCTCCCCACCACACCACGGTTTCTGGGAGGCTGGTAACTGAGAAGGAAATGCTGAGTGAGTCTGCAGAGTAATAGGTGAACATGGAGCCTTTTGCTTTGAGGTCATTAGTTCAAACAGAGCTGAAGTAAGTGACACGTGCAGGGTTTTGCCATCTAAGAGCTGGTCCCTGGATTTCCATCACAAAAACATAATGCAGGCAAGTTACTAGGGATTTACAACTGAGTTGGATTCTCTGGGATTCAGTGGTGAATTACCACTGAAACCTTTTTCAAGAGTTAGACATTCCTAATATCTTTGTTGTACATACTTTTGGGGACCTAGTAAGGGCCAGCTCAAATCACAGCTGTGCTTCCTGGATTGTCCCACAGCTGCCTTTTGGAAACTCTTAAGGCCAAGGTGCAATAGCTTTGCAGAGAAGGCCTAAGGCAAGTAAAGAAAATTATGTTTCATCTGTTTTACCCTGAGAACACAGCTTCATTCACACATAGGTATTGTAAACATATAAACAAAGCCCTGTGATGTTATGGAAATGGGGACCCAGACATAGATGGTGAAGAATGATCTGTAAGTGAATGTGAGATTTATCTGAAATCCAGGTAAGCAGTGAGCAAAAGCATTCTGAGGGGGAGGTACCTCTACAATAGCAGAGGTGTCTGCTACCTCCCTTCATATTATTCCCCTGCCAGTTAGTCACAGCAAAACTGGGGAGAGGAACTTCAGATTGGCAAGGATGTGTCTTGTGGTTAGTGACAACACAGCTTCGTTTCTAAGTAGATGCGCACATCTTTGTAAGAATCAAAATTTGACTGCATGCCTGTTGCTTTCTGAGGCAAAAGCTTGCTCCATCAAAGCTCAGAGTCTTCCTCTTCACTTGGGTGAGTACAGTTCTGTCTCCTCCCTCAAATAAGGAAGGTGATACAAGTCGCCATCTGGGATAGGCCAAAAGCATCTGTAATGTAACACTAGCAAGAGAGAGCAGTTGCCATGAGTGATCTTGTCACCTGCACTGCAGAGTGGTGGAGATGATGTGCCCAGAAAGGTGTTAAAATTTTTTTAGTGACTCAGGAGCAGCAGCATAGTCTTCTGCTGAAAGGCAGCGTGTGCTGTCTGTCCTGATGCACAGGAGTGGCAGTTCCCAGCAGGGTGAATCTGCCCTGTACGTGACAGGCCAGTAACCCTCCATCTTAACTAGGGCCTGCCCTAAATCACACAGATGGCTAAACCTGAAGTGCTGGTTGGCTGTAAGGATAGCAATGAGCTAAAGTGCAGAACACCATCGATGGATGACTCTTCCGTGGGCAAAGAGTCTGTCAAGGATCTCTTCATGTGGCAGAATTGTCACCTGAAATGCAGTGAGAAATGACTGGGCTGTTCTCTTTAGCATCAGTCAAGAACTTTTTTCCCCTCTCTGACCTGGGCTTCCACAGTGGCTGTCGCTAAACTGCTTGAGTTTTCTGTGCTGCAGTTCCATGGCATGGGAACGGGTTAACAGTCTGTTTTGCTGGTTTTTTTAGACTACAAGCTTTATGTATGCTTATGCTGTGAGAGATTTGTCAGAGCATTTCCTGGAATGGGGTGCTGATTAGCCAGGGCCCCTTGAGAACTGGTAATGGTAATCAATATAATGATTATAATAACTAATGGTAACAAAGTCAAGAATGGCAACAAAAGGCTTCAGAGTATAGTGTCCTTTGATTTTGAGGCTTTTGAAGGAGAGCAGAAAAGAATGATTTGGGGACATAATAAAGGAACCCCCTCTCTTTCATAGATTTCCTCCTGGGAAAAATATTTTATTGAGAAAGGGTATGTTAGCCAAAGCAAGACATAAATATTTTACTTATTAGAGCACAGTCTGTTTCCCTTCTCATTGGCTCCATTTCCAAGGCTGGCCTCAGACAGAAATTTGCAGTGTCCATTTTTGTACTGTGTGGTGGGGAGCTGGAGGGCATGGGGACCCAGGCCATGGATTGAAAGCCTGCCAAGAAAAAAGAAGAAAAAAGCCCTTCTTACAGCAATTGTCTTGCTCATAAAATGTGACATTTGCATGGCAGCCGCCAAGTCCCTGTTTTTGTCTTCATAAACAGGGCTTTGGAGCAAAGATGTAGAAAGCCCACTGTGGACTGAACTGGGCAAATGGACCAGGTCTCAGCAGCTAACTTGACAACAAAACTAATTATCCTGTGAGGGCAGAACACATACTGCCACCTTTTCAATACACACCACACTGTGTGAGTTCTCTGATGTCTAATAGGGCTTAGGCTGAGCATGCTTTCTCTCCCTGGAAGAGCTAATAAGATTTCACTCCTCTCTACCTGACTATTTCCACAAGATGTGGAGAAATGTAGCATCACTGAGCTCTCCGTCTCAATTGTGCTTCATTGAATCAGACGATACTTCAGAAAGGAGATAGACAGGAAGGCAGAGGTGCTTAGGCAGCTGAACTCATGTAAAGACTGAAATCATAGGTAGATTTCCCTCCCATTAGAGTTCTTCAATCACTTTTTAAGTCTATCAAGGTACAAAACCATCCGTAAGTCTCTGGCTCAGAATTTCCTTACGTTGCAGAGGGTGATAACCTGAGTGGCAGGAGACAGTTGCTGAGAGATGCAGGACTGTATTTCTTTCTTATGCTCCCTCCTTTAGCATGAGCAAGTGTCTGGTTCTGAGCTTAGATGGATCTTTGGCCTGACCCAGGGTGACAGCTCTTATGTTCTTATACCCAGTTTCTTAAGGATCCTGTCTGAACTGGTAGTTTATAGCAGATGTCCAGGGAAAAGTATAAAGACAAGGCAGATGATATCAATACTTCCCCAAGGTGTTCTCTCACAGCCTCTAGAAGATTGTGGTTTGGAGACTTTGAGCCAGAGGTGGTATCTGTTGTGTTTTAATAGCTCTGCAATTGATTTTTCTTTCATGCTTTTGTCTACCTTTTGAGCCCATGTAAATGGCTGACATGTAGCAGAGAGCTCCATATTTTAAATGCCTGTGCAATCATGTGGAGACCTATCTCCCCTCTTCTGCTCTGTACATACCTCCAGTTGATTCCAGCTGACATCCTGCAGCTCTAGAAACTTGCAAGGTACTGTCCATCCCTCATCACTCACTCGCTGCTCCCTGCAGTTTTATACACCTTGAGAATATGTCTTCTTTTCTACCTTTAAGCATCTTAGTCCATTCTCACACAGGTCTCCAGCCATTCTATCCTATACCTATTCCAGTTTTACTATACCCTTTGATGTTCAGTGAAAAAAGCTGGATGAAAACTGCCTGTTTCCTGGGCCCAAGCCAAGGGTTGTTTGGCTTGTAACATCACTTAGAGCAATTTAGGGTTTGTTCCGTGCTTAAATTCCAACTGATGAGCTGAAAGAGGGCAAGAAAAGGTGATCCAGAACCAGATATGGCTGGTTCCTGCTCTGTTCTATCAGGTTAACTCTCCAGCTGCACTGTCTTGAATGAGAGCAGGTTCAATTGAATTAGAAGTGGAGAAAGTTTGTCAGTGAGTTGGCAGATGAATTTTGCTTTACACCATGGAAACGGATATAGTAGTAGAAATCATTGCCAGTCAGCGTGCATTCTCTCTAGCTCTATTTGCTGATGAGAAGATACAGCAAAAGCCAACTTTGTTCTTGCCTAGTATCACATTATGAATCTGCTTAACCAGGTATTCATTCCCTGACTTGTGAATACTTTTCAAATTGGATAGCTGTTGGTGAAGATAGTTCAAAGGTGACTGGTTTATTTTTAACCTCTGGAAACTGCTTTCAAAAAGCTTTTTGCAAATGCTGCATTTTGTAGCTCCCTCTCTTCCCACCCAGGGAATTCAATCTGGGCACAAAGGTATCTGCTAGGGGCTTGCAAAAGGTTATGCTCCAAAGCTGAGCATGTGTTTTTATGAAATGCATTAATAGCTTTGACCACACTTAAGCAAAATGCACTCTGTAAAATTTAAGCCATTGCAAGGTAAGCTGCAAAGCTGGAAACGTTGTGCTGTCAAGAGAAGTCAGTTCCTTCAGTCTTCCAAGGGAAATCCTAGCCTTCCTCTAACTATATGAAGCTGGTGGCAAATTTCCCAGATTTCAACAGGCCAGGGTTTCACCTACAGTTGTTAAGGACTGCAGGGGTTGTAATGGACTGGACAGAGTTAACTCTGATGTCATCCAGGCAGCGGGATTTTTCCCAGTGTTTTCTGCATGTGGGTCCAGGAACTTGCTGTTGAATTAGAATCTGTCTAGAAGGAGTGCTGGTAATTGCAGAAACAAATCCCAGGGGTTGCCATTTAATCTACAAGCACAGTTTTGTTTCAATTAGCTGTAAAGTTGGCAATGAGCACAAATGGGGAACCATGAAATGAAAGCTCCTCCAGTGAACACTGTGTCCACAAACTCTTCAAATTGCTGACTCTCATTAGAGAGCCAAGGGAGGGGAAAAAATAAAACCACAAACAGTGAGATCCAATTATGATCTTTTTCCTTTGTTCTTCTACCATCTGGAAATGGCTGTTTTATGTTCTAGAAAAGAGGCATGTTCTAGACCTGGTTGTGCAGTTGCTCTGCAGCGATGTATGTGTGTTGTATGTCTGGATTGACAGAGAGTGCTAAGGTTTCATTTCTGTGGGTCAGAGGTGCTCTCTCATTTCTTTGCCCAGGATTTCTGTGCCCACTCAGGCATAATGACAGATGGTGCTGTTTCCACCTGTAGAATCAGCTTCAAAACAGAACTTAAGCCAGTTAATATTGTGTCCAGATTCCTCCAAAGAGCAGAGTCTAACCTCAGCATATTCGAAGATGTAGGATCTGAGAGCTTTTCCCCAGTGGCATTTACTTGTTGAGCCAAACTGAATGTTTAATAAAAACAGAAACTTATCACCCAGTTTCTCTGCTCATAACTCTTTCTGGGCTGTCACATGCTGCTTGTCCCTAATATCAGTGTGAGGCCAGCAGACAGAGTGCAGTCAGGCTATGCTCAGAGCACTGTGTTTGGAAGTGACCACCATCCTTGCTATAGTCCAGCTTTCAAGAAGTATCTGTTTTGCAAATAGGAGGGACAACTTGCTCGCTTGACCGAGCCCTGAGCTTGGGCTTCATTAAACCTAGAACTTTTCAAGTCAAGTAGGATTCAGGTAAATACCTACTGAAAGCTAAAAATGCTGCTTCTTTGGCAGCTTTGACCTGACTTTGTTTCAAGAAAAAGTTATGTTTTCCAGGCTTTTTATATCAAGCATTCAGTCATTCAAGCAGGACTAAATATACTCCCAATTAATATAACTTGTATTTTCAAAGTTCACTCATAGAGATTTTCATCAGTACAGCCCAAAGGACATTCTGCAGATGAGGGGAAAAAGAGGACACAGAACTAAAGTGAATTGTCTGAGATGACAGAGCAAACCAGTGTCAGAGCTGGAATTAAGATTCCTGACTCCTGGGAAGTGTTTCATCCACTAGACACAGACCTCTCTTACTGCTACTGAAGATGATGATAGTATTTTCACTAGGCAATTCAAAAAGAGCAATTGTTCTATTCAGTGTTATACAGCAAGAGAATGTACATTTAAAACAGAGCCAAGGCTGTTAATTCCTTGTTCCCAACCCATGGGATGTTGCTAATTTATGAAGACACTTTTATTAATTTCCCTAACAGGAAAAGCAATAAAACCATCCTAATCATCAAAGATGTTGCTATTACAGTTCCCAAAGCTCTCTCCATCGTATTATCTTTCCTTTTCCTCTGGACAGATCTTGGTGGAACCTACAGAAATCTTGTGGCATGAGTTGGACCAGAGACCTCCAAAAGTGCCATCCAGTCTAAATTATTCTAAATTATATGATTTTACAGGCTAAGGGTCATCAAATCAGCCTCTGTGAGAAAGGTCCTGTGCCAGAAAATACTTGTTTGGGAATACTAAAGTCCACAGGGGCAAGGTTTATCTTCAAACAATGTGACTGCCAGAAACTTGGCTAGAAACAGTTTACCACTAGGGCTTTTTAAAAAGTTTTTCCCAGGATTCTTTGCAATCCTAAGCACCCTTTTTTCTTTTCCTCCCCCCACCCCCCCCTTTTTTTTTGTTCCATTTGCAGACTGTTTACCCAGTGCAAAAGTGGTGGGTGAGCTTATGTCATTCCCACATCAGGTTTTCAGAATGAGAAAGCTGTGTGTTACCTCATGCTCCTGTGGCTTTGACCAAAGCAGCATTCTCTGACAGATGTTAGTTCGGAGATCACAGGGTACAGAGTGACTAAAAAAATGTGGTTCAGGGTAGATTTACCATGTAGTATCTCAGATGTAGCAATAAGACTTTGTGGGCAAAGAATTAGTGGCAGGAGTTGAGAGACTGTTAAAAAATAGTACACCTTTCATGTGCCCTCACCTATTAATGCAGATAATGCTCAGAGAGAAATAAAGAAATACAGAGAATTCTGAGAGCTTTGTTTCAATTGATTATAAGCTCTTATGGCTTCCATGATATCTTATCTTTACCAGGACATTAAAGACAACCTAGTCTGTAACACTTTCTCCCTGCTGCATTCCTGTGTAGGAACACTGTGATACCCTGCCCATTTCACAAATGAAACACTACAGGGTTGAGGGACTGCCTCAGGGTCATGCAGAGAACCAGTCTTAGAGCAGAGATTTAAACAAAGGTCTCCCAAATCCTGATGAGTGCCTTAACCACTTTTGCCTCCCTACCTGGCAAGCTTCAGCACACAGAGCAAATTTTAATTTCATGCTGAGATAGGTATATGCACCTCAGGCACTGTATAAAGTGGAGCATGAATTCCATTCAGAAAAGTCTTTCTCTGGTGAGTAGTTACTCTTCCAATCCTATTGACTTCCAAAAGTCTCTGGTGTCAAGGATGGCTCAGCATTGGCCTTTCTCCATAAGCAGTCTCATTGGTCAAGAGGACTGTTGAAGTCAAAATGCTCTGGAGACTAAGTCATGGGATCAGAATCTGGCCCAAGAAAAGAGAAAAAGAGTGTGAGTGCTTGTCAGGGAAACCCATCTGAACACTTCTAGCAATTTAAGGAAAGTCCTACTGACATGCCAGCAAAACATTTCACTGGTTTCCATTAAATAGTTATCACAGATCCTGCTTGCAAGCAGATCCATTTCTTAATATATAAAGCAGTTTAGCCACAGCCATTATGCATTAAAAAAAAAAAAATCTGTGAGCTCAGGAGCACTTGAGCAAAGCAATAAATTCTCCTTTGAACCATTAAAATTTTTGTTATGCAACATCATAGTACAAACATCACCTTGTCTTCCGACAGTGGATTAGTCCCCCAAGCCCTCCTATGCTCTTCAGATCATTAATGAGCTATTCAGCCCTCAGTAAATAAACTGTGAGGCAGTCCTCATCCAGGAGCCTCCGTGCCCTGTTCAGACACATAAATACCTTTATTCCCATTTTATAAGTGTGATAACACAGGTCAAGCTGGAAATAGGATTCTAGTTTCATTAATCTAATTGGACAGCAAGGTGGATTAAAGGATTAAACTAATAAATGGAGATAACTGACTTTTCAGTTGTTTTGGACTGGTGAAGCAAGTTCATTCTAACATGGCTTAACCCGGTAAGCCACATTTTTACCACCTTGCACCCCTCTGAGCTGATGGTTCTCTGACATGCTGCAATGCCATCTTGGGATAGCTCTGTTAATACCCATGCCAAAATATTAGCTGCCATCCTTTACCCTCTGCAAGTTACTGGGTCTGAGCCAAGAATCTGTCAGCATAAGAGATAGAAAATCAGATGGTGCAAGCCTGATTACAGTCCATTGCTGTCTCACCTAGCCCTCCCACCGGTCGTTTCTCAGCAGACTCACTGCTCTGCCAGATTGTTCTCCTGCCAGTTCATCAGTCGACGACATTAATAAATAGTTATAAAGATAAGTTCCATCTTATCCTGAAGGTCTGCAGGTGATGGAAAAGATCCCTGCAAAAAGAAAGAGATGCAAGAGGTGGTCTTGGCTTGGGGCTTTTTTGGTAGAGCAAAGGTAGGCAAGACCTTGCTGGGAAACAGTATGCTCCACAGAGTCAGAAGCAGTGAAGTAAGGCTGTGATGTGTGATCTCAGTAAAATCCTGTTCTCTCTGATTTTTCTCTAATCCCGGTACCTGCATGCAGTAAAAGAAGACTGTCACACACTGCACAGCTCCCCACTTCCCTTCTGAGGTCTTTGCTACAGCAGAAAGGGGGATCTGGATCAGACCTAAGTATTTTTTTTATTTTGCCACATACACGTGCTCTTGGTAAACATGGCTTTGGCAAAACCTGACCAAAGTTATTTACATACCATCACACTTACACAGGATTTTAAGGTCTTCATCCTTTCAGTGGGCTCCCCATGCATTCAAGTTTCTGAGGTACTCCCAGGCTAAAAGGTAGCGGGATCCTTGGATTACACAAGCATCATCACACAGTTCCCCTCTAAAACAGGACTGTGCTTACCTTTGCTGGTGGCTGGGGTAAAAGGGTAAATAATTTGCTGACAACCTGGCTTTTTATCACAAGCTTTTTGGTGTATGGATGGTCTCTTTATAGGACACAAGTTGCAGTAAGTTAACCATGCAATTCCCAGAGAACCCCTTCCTCCTCCTACCCCCTCTAATTTGTTCTGGATAGAATTAATTTAATCTCCCACATTGGCCTTTCTTTTCTGTTCCTAGGAGGACTCCTAGGCTCACACTGCCCTTCCTGACTGAATGTTCATCCTTATGCATAAGATTCAACATTTTGGCCCATAGGCCAATTTCACCTGGGCTCCTGCAGCAAAGAATGTGCCTTGTAGCATTTCCCTTTCTGCATATCCAGCTACTGGGGTTGGGAACGTGAGAGAAAAGATGATGTTCCTACCTCACATGATATACAGCTCCACATTCACTCTGCTTTTATGTTGGGCCAGTGGCCAATCCTCCTCATAACTGCTTGATCTTGTAAGCCAAAGAGTCTTGGATCTGTCTCATTTCTGGGTGGGACCAGATACTGAAGATACCAGGCAAGGTGTCATCTCCTAATGCCAGACCACAGGCGTAGAGTAAGGCTTAATTTAGTCCGATTGTCATCACAGAGCTGACAGACTAGGAATACCTCTGCTTACAGGCAACACATGGGAAGCTTCCTCTGAATCCATATGGGAACTATTCTCCCAGGCAGCACCCATTTCAGCTAAGCTGTTTTTAAGTGAGCACCTCAGGAAAAGGCTGTGGCCAAAGGCAGAATCTCCCCTAGCTCACCATAAGACTGGGAGGTCTAGGCAGAGACAGCAGAAAGACTTTTCCTCCCAGCTGGCAAAGACACTACCACAAATTTTGCTACAGCTTCTGGAGAAGATTTGAGAATGGGAGACAGAATATGGTGGATGTGAACTCTCTCCAGGGTCTTGGCAGAAAAGACATGCTACTTTGTCAAATTATCAGAATTTGTGGTGAAAATGACCTATTAAACTTCTTTGCTCTTCCCACTGTTGTCACCCTGGGTTCTTCCTTTCATAGATCTGTTGATGTTTTGTCAAAAGGTAGAAACACAGCTTTGACATAAAAAGCTGCTGTTTACAGTTGATGGGAAGCTTACATTAGACTGGGCCACCTGAACCCCCTCACCCAATATAAACAGAATCTATCAACGCTGTTTAAGCCATTAACCCTGACAACTGAGGCTTTCCAGGGAAAGCCCTTATCAAAAGGGGGCTGCAATGAAACCTGATGAGAAAAATCCTAGTTTCCCCAAATGTACTCAAATAACTTCCATGAGAAGATGCGGATGAGCCTTGTAAGGCTCACCCTAATCCTTTTGACAAGCCAGGGTTTCCTTCAGGTTGGAACACAAATCCTCAAGGAATTTGAGTCTTCAGCTTCCTCTGCTCTCCTTTGCAATGGCAGTTATTATTTTTAAAAGATCATTATCTGATCAGTGTGGAATAGGAATGTTTGGACTTGAGCATCTGAGTCATTAGTGAAGAGGCCCTTCCATACCCAGTGAAGTCTGTTCAGAGAAAGCTCCCCACAAGGTTTGTGACCCCTCTCTTGTATATGCATGGACACCAATATTTTTATGGAGATAGCTTGAGGAAGGGCTGTCTGAGGGAACCCACATGGAGAGTATCTCCTGAAACTTTTCCTTCTCACCAGTGTTTAGAGCAAAGGGCGAGGCAAAGGGAAGAAGCCTGTAAAGAAAGTTTCACATGGGCTTTCCAGATGTGATCAAACTCCTATTACCTCAAACATTTGGCCCTTGTTTGTAAAACAAAAGGCTTCTGGAAAAAAGCATTTTCCAGCACAGTGCTGACTTTCCATCTCCAAACTGACTCTGGAAAAAGCTGAAAATTAGAGACAACAAATAAAGAGTAATAGGAACTTTTTCAACTTTGTGATGAGTTTTTAATTGCATTCACACAGGATTTCCTAAAGATTCAAGGGAGACAAGGTATTTTCCAAATGCAGAAATTTTTTCCTCTTCATTCCCTCAACTGTGTTGAGAAGGAAACAGAACTGAGTCATAACTAAAGGGAAACAGTAGATCATATAGCAAATATTGCAAACAGTTGTTTAGATACATGTAGAATTGCTTTCTGAGCTATATATCTCACTTGTTTTCCCAAAGGAAATCTAGCACATATCTACCTCCACCTGCTGGAAGAAGATTAAAAATGTCAACGATTATGATTTTCAGATTGCAGACCTAAGACCTTCTACTATTTTATGAAGCTCGAGGGGGGGCAAAGATAACTTCTTATAGTGAAGGGAAACTACACCAAGGCCACACTTTCTGGATTTAGCAAGTCTTCAGTACATGGTAATAGTTAAATGTTTAGCATTGTAGAGCGGGGGCAGACTTGTTTTCATACTGAATACATTTTTGACTGACTTTTCTCCATGTTGGCTAGATATTTAGGGAACAGTATTTGCCTCACTGGACAGTGGTGGAAATCCAATGGAATTTAGCTCATGGCAGAACCAAGCCATTGGTATGTGAATGTTGCAAGGCAACTGAGCCTTTTCCTCTCTGCGGATGGTAAATTCACAGACATTCAGGACAGAAATATTCTCATTTTGATGCTTTCAATGCTGTCTGCAAAAATGCAATATGTTTTAATCACAGAGTAATCTTTTTGATCTAGGTCTGAAAACCAAAAAACTTGTCTTTTGTACTTTTAAAGAAGAATGGAATTTTCCTGCTTTTTTTTTTTTTTTAACTTTCATGGTAGTTGTAAAGAATATCAGATTGGTCATGAGGAAGGATTCTTCATGATAGAATGCTAGCCTGGTCTTTGGAAAATTCAGTTTTTAGTCTGTATTTCACCACTGATTTCCCCTGTGGTGGCGGTGGTGGCTGTAAGCATTTTGTGAGATCAATGATGCTTATAGCAGAAATATCTTTTTCTCCCAAATTTTCCACAGGCATTTGAGCTAAAGATGCAGAATGGCAAAGAGAGATTATCCAGATGATTAGCAAAATACTCTAAAAAGAAATTTGCTAGTGCTGTCCCCAAAATTAGGATTTTAAAACTCCAAGAACATGTTTTCAACCTTCTGGATTTGCTTTGAACCAGGCGAGAAAGGCAGGCAGACTGGAATACCTAAATTGGTAATTATGGGGACTATCACTGGATTCTTTGACTGTATGTCTTTTATCTTGACAATAACCCTTTGTTGGTAACTCCAGCAGTAAGAAAATGTGGACCCCGAGGGAGAAGGGGAAGGGGCTGGCAGTATAACAGAGCTGCCAAGTATCATTTTCAAATCTTATCTCTGCCCTCCGTGGCTATACTTTTCCATGTGTATTACCAATGGAATGCAACATTTTTGCACAAAGCATCCATGGGTTGTTAACATCTTTCCTCATCCCAGGAGGACACATGGAGAAACCAGAAACCTGACAGATCCTCCTAAATCTAAGGACTCTCCCACCAGATGGCTGGTCCACAAAGTGCAGCGTCCCACCACAGATGCTAGGCAATTCAGGAGGCGTGACAATGGAATGCTGATATTTTATTGCTGCCTCATCCCACCCTGCTATTTTCTTCCCAATCAGTTAAACATTGCATCTGTCAAAGCTCAGCTTAGGTGACCTTGAGTATACATTTGAAACTGAGGATTAAAAATAGTAAAGAGAAAGTGTGTGTACTTTTTTTTTCTTTTTTTCTTGCAAGTCTCCAGAGAATCTTCCACAAACTGAAGTGTGTTCTCTATTATGGTTTACATCAACAAGCTGATCTTGGGGACTTCTGTCTGTGTGTGTTTCTGTTACTGATTTTTTTTGGTGTGTGTGTATGTGTGTGTGTCTATCGTGGCCCTTGTTTTCTCTGGAGAAAGGAGACAGTAAAACCCACTTGAAAATTTATACACAGTGTCAGGAGCCCAGTTCATTCATTTGAAGACACTCCTGCTGTGTTGGGTAAAACGCCCAGAAATATTCAGAGCTGTGTTAACCACAATTCTCTGCTTCCACGTTGTGTCTGATGCCATATTTAGAAGCTGTGATTCCTTTGCTCCATGTGGCTGACTCAGAATTTGCATTTACTTGATATCAGCGTTGATTTCCTGTCCCTTTGGGTAGCTGTAATGGATGGGGTGGCCACAAAAAGTTCAGCAGGACAAGTAGAGAGAGTTAGTAAGCTCAGTGGAGCAGTATCATATGTCAGCCAGTGGCTGCTCAGATGTCAGTGATGCAGATTCAAATGCTGGAGTCTGGCAGACGCATGACCCACGGGTTGCAGTGCGTTGTTAGAGAAATGAAACCTACCCAAGTTATTCATACTTACTGTGACATATTGCTATTGGCAGCCTCATGCTGGGTCTACCCTAATCACTTGCCAACATAAGTTAAGAATGTGATTTCACATTTAATGATACTTCTAGACTAGTAAAAGACTTCTTTGAGGGAGTGGCCTACTTTCCCAATGCTCTCTGTCTCACAGTAAAATCGTCATATAGCCAAGAGCCACAAGACTCAAGTAGATCTCTCAGAAAACAGGATTGCTTCTCAGTGAGAGACAGCAGCTCCCTTCAGAGTCCCACTGGGAAGTGTCTTGAAGTAACCCATCTTTTTCAGACTCAGCTGTCCCTGCTGGCTCATTTCCTGCCACAGCCAGGAATTCAGATTACCCAGCAGCTCTCAGATGGAAAGCAGGACTTGGACTGCTTACCCCTAGAAGCATCTTTAGTCCTAGAATACTATCCTTGTCCTGAGACAGGACTAGCAGAAAGCTTCTGCCTGTTTTAGGTGGGGAGTATTTCATTCGGGGTAGAAGTTACAAGGCATGCTGATGCTGAAGATAGTTTGCCATCATGGTAATACTGTTCACTACACCAGCAATTTTTCCAGGATAGGCTAAGTGAATAACAAAGATGAAAGCTGCAACTTTGGCTGCTATTGAAGCACTGGTGCTTGTTGGCGGCTACCACATGGCTCATACCATTTTGTCTCCTTTCACCACTTCTAAGGGCTTGTGTGTGCTGGTGGGTGCACAAATGTCATGCAGAATCCAGAGTTGCTGGGAGACAGAGATCACATGTAATTTTTGTCTGCGTTACTAGAAGTCTCAGAAGCCCTTGTCCTGGAGAAAAGCTAACTCTGCTGGTGCTATGTGGTAAAGGTAGTGTGCGTAAAGGTGGTCCCTGCTCAAGAATGAGATGAGAGACAACAGCAGATATAGCTGGTGAAATAATCTTTCATTGTTTCCTCATCATAAGAGGCACCAGCCTCAGTCTGTCAGTCTGTTATCAAAGCTTTTACATGCACTGCAGCTTTGCAGGAAAGCAACAAGTTGCCTCTGTGGCTTCATGGGAATGCCCTTCCTAGCATGATGGCAACACACTAAAAAGACAAAGTCCATGTTTGGTGGGTTACAAAGGCAAAGACCTGTGCGCCTGAATGTGGAGAAGGGTGCAGATGGGATGTTAAAAGCCAGAAAACTATGTTTAAAGCATCAAGACAAAGGAGGGCACTAAGGGAACACAAAGAGAAGGGCTACTTGTTTAAAAAGTATGTGCTAAGAAAATGGTTGTATCTGTCAGACTGCTACCCATAGGGCTGGTAGTTCTCTTTCACTCTAGGACAAGTTTGGAGGTTCAATTTCAAGCTGTGATTTTCTTGCTGCCTTTTTGTACCACAAAACTATACATAAGTTGCACTCTTCACCCAACAATCTTCTCCCCAACATCCACAACTCATATTCCATTTAGTAAAATTTTATACTGGTTGCCATGGCAATCTGCCTCCAGATCCCATTCTGGGTCTCAAAATATATGGGAAAAAATATGAACATGTCATAACATTTTCAGGCTCACCCAAGACTGGAAAGAACCTCTGGGAAAGAAATCCTGAAACCAAGAGAAAAGCAACATTTTATCAGTCTTGGCAGAGAGAATTCCAGTTGTACAATAGCCTGTTGGTTTTTGGTTGGGGGTTTGGGGGCAGGGGTTTGTTTTGTTTTTCTTTATCTTTCTCAAAGTGGCAGTGTGATAAAGAAGAGAGGAAGAGACAAGGAAAATGGCTAATATGTCACAAACACATCTGCTGGAGATGCAGAAAACCTTCTGGAGCAGATGGTCTTGAAAGCTTCTCACTGCATTTTACATAAGCCTCAAAACTGTTAGCTGCTCTGCCACATTTGCCTTTTCTATATAAAATATAAAACATTTTTGTTTTAATCAATGAAAATATCTTTCCATCCCACACTTAAATAAGCCTAACCATCCATCCTATGATGTGTGATAAAATTCAGGCTCTGCTGTACTATGCAGATGCAAATATTTGCAGCCATGCTGATGAATGTCTCTCCAGATAGTCTTCAAGAGCAGTGTCTAGACTTGAAGAATGAGCACAGTGCGCTTCTGCACTGAAAAATTGCAGCATTTCATAGACACTCTCTTCTCTTTACAAGGGGACAACAGGACAGTCAGCAAATATCATTTCTTCTTCTGTAACTGCACTGAGCTTTAGATCAAAGGTTGTACAGCAAGAAAAGGTAGTATAGGAAGAGGGAGGGAAGTGTCTGAAAGCTGTTGGGAACTGCCTCTTCCATCCAGTTGTCAAATTTCCAGCTCTTTGTCTCACTTTGTCTTTGCAATTAAGTATGTTCAATTAATTCTTTCTCTCTTTTTATGATTATGTACAGCTTCAGATGATGAGGATGAAGCTAAGCTGAGTCATTGACAGCTAACAGAAGAAATTGTATTTATTCCCATCAATATCTGTAAAAGTCATAAGGCATAAAAATTCATGTGTGTTTTTTGAGAATAGTCAGGACTTCCAAGCAATCTGCATTACAGATTATTCCAAACCTGAGCACACTAATCTGGATCAAGTATTAGCCAAGCTTTGAAACACAATAAAGAAATAGCTTTTTCCTGAGAGGAAAACTTTGTCCTCATGTGAAGAGCAAAGAAAAAGCACACCGCACTAGAAGTCCTCATATTGTTTAAAAATTCAACTTCAGTAGCAGATAAATGCCTCAATGCTTCTGAAAAACATCACTGAACTGAGAGAGAAACAGGCCTTTTCAGAGAGCAGTTTATCCCATCCTTAGAAAGACATCCAGAATAGTTCAGGGAAGTCACAGCTACAAGTGCTCATTTCACCTTTTGGAAAAAGTGCAGTTAAGTATCTTCCATTTCAGGTACTTTATTCTGTAGTTCTCTGCAGCTGGGAGAGGCAGATCTGATTTTTGGTGTTCTTCATTATTGTTAAGTATTTAAATACCACTAAAATCTGATTCAACTTTTTAGGTAAAGAGAGCAAAAGGGATGTTTTGACAACTTGACTGCTGAGCAATCACAATTTTTGTTTCAGTCCTTTAAAAAAAAAAAAGGTCATTCATGAAACGACATTCATCAAAAAGGAACAAACCTTATATGTGAAGATTTGCACACCCTAATCTCAGCCAGCCACATCCTGATTCTGCAGTAGATATAGCTTCCCAGCCTTGAAATCAAAGAGATTGCTCCACTGTAATTAGGGACAACTGGGAAGAGTGGTTGATCTTGGTGGTTTGTGCAGAAGTGCAAGCCTTCAGTCCTTGTTCTTCTATTCCCTGTGGAAGTCTGAATGGTCATGAGGTGTCTGTGTGTCACCTGAGCTTTCTCACTTGTAGCAGTCTTTTGAAATCAAGACAACTGTGCATTTAAACCAGCTAGCATTCTTGCCCAAACAGGTGATAAGCAAAATATTCTCTTACTTTCTCTTATAATATATTTACTAATGTATTCTTTGTGGTTGATTTGCTGTCATGCCTAAACTGCACAAAGAAGTGATATGGACAAAAGACCTGCTTTTTTAAGTCATGCACCATAAGGGAAAGCCTGGGTGATCCTTTCCAAATAGCAGCTGGGAAAGCAGGGCCAGAAAATGGCTGTTAGGTTCCTGCTAGCTGAGAGCAGGGCTTGTCCTCTCTGACTCCTTAATTCCAGTCTGCCACAGTAATACTACAGAGAAATGTCTTATTCCAGAAGCTGTTCATGCATTTAATGAGAGGCAACCACAGTCCCAGTAGCCAGGGCTGCCTTTCTTAAGGTGATATCCTGGCAGGTTTCCCATGGTAGTTCAGTAGCTTGGCTATTTCTTTTCTAAATTTACAAGCAATCTCCTGTTACATAGTGGGGCCAGCTTCTGGGATATCAAGTGGTTTTTCAGGTGTTGTATTACAGTGGGCTGGAAGCTTTTATTCACCAGGCTGTGCATGTAACCAGTGTATGTTCAAATGACTGTGTCTCCAGTGTTTCTTTCTGCTGATTCATTGCTCAGCTTTGCATCTTCCATTGCCCCACCTCTACTTCAGGTTCCCGTCTATTAAAAAAAAAAAAAGTGTGTGTGTAAGAATAAGGCTTAGCTTAAAGAAGTGATGTCCAGCTTAATCACAGTTCTCATGATCTCCTCAAAGGGACAGTGTTACAGAAGGTTTTAAAACTGGTGGCACATCAAGTTCCAATTTATGACAAGGAAACTCAAAGCATAAATGTAATTCACAGGAGTGTGGATCAGTCACTGGTCCAGGGTGATGAAGAGATTCTGACTCTAAAACATTTAGCACTGTTCTTGTGTTGTTAGTATCTGTCTAACTGCTTAGTTGAGTTAACCAAAACATCTGAAAATGATCAGTCCCCCCCCATAAACATCACTGTTTCACAAGAGAAGACGCTGACTTACCAAAGATTATAATATATACACGTGTTTTATCTCTGCAAGATGTTTTCAAGAGGTTGAATAAGCCAGTCTATGTGCTGACGTGAACTGTAAGCAGAAGATCAGCTTGAAATATTAGGCCAATAATATGGATAATATACATCCAGTTGCACTGCTATCCATCTTACTAGGTGACTTGGGTCGGTGGTTTTGCCAACTGAAGTTAAAGTGCACCATCTGGAATAATCCCACATTTCATGTGTTCTTGCTTTGTTTTCTCAGTGCTTTGGAGTTCTTTGTAACCCAAACTTTGACAAAGCTGCACCACCACTGTCTTTGAGAGGAAGACATTAACTGGGCTTTATCCCAACTTGGTCATTGCAGCACTATCTAACAGCTGCAGAAAGAAAGCTCTCCCTAGACCTCTGTCTCTACAGGGGTGGCAGAGATTCCTCTGCTGTGACGGTCAGCTGGCTCTCTCAGCATGTGGTTTGTATTTACCAAGTCATTGTTTGGAAGAAGACAATTTCAAAGGCCAGTTCTTTTAAGATATGCAAGGTTTCTGCAGGTACTGTTCACCATTCCTGTTGTCCTGCTTTCATTCTGCCACAATCATGCAGGGTGAATACTGTGCCCCCACACTGTCCTCATTCTAGTTTACAAGAAAGATCAGATAAATCAGTGTAGACTGGACTTAATCCCTGGGAACTCTTGAAGATAAGGCTAATTGTGCATTACAGTTTTTTTTTTCACATGAGTTCATGACATCAGGCCTGTGAAATAGTTCATGATCTGGCATCCACTTTCAGTATATCTATGGTACAGAGAAAAATGAAGTGTTATACCCATGACCTCTAACGTGGTAGATAATTCAGATAAAACTTGTAGTGAGCAGAAAAATCTCATTTGTCATAATTCTGGCACAGACTCCATAGCAGCAGAGAGGCTGATGGGTACAACATGAATACATTTAAAATCTAATAAATTGTAGCAAGGAAATAGTTGAGTCATGTGTAATACCACCCCCACCCCCCATCCCCCCTTAACTGTCGGGAACAGTCTTTATTTCTTAAGCATATCTTGTTATTGTGATGTTCAACAACCAGTTGCAGAAAGGACTCTTAGTTTGACCAGAAAAGCAGGGAGCATTTCCTTGGGTTACCATTGCTCAAGCTTTCTAGCTACTCTTGTTTTCTAGCAAAGCTCACAACAGAACTGGACAAGGTCTATTTGACAAAACTATAGGCTATTTGCAGCCACTTAATGGTTGTTGGTCTACAATCAACACCGAAGTGATTGAATTAAAGGTATGATTATTCTCCTAATGGATTTAATATAAAGCTTGTGTAGACAGTCTTACATAAATAAATTTCTGGTAATACCAATTTAAAGTGGTTAGGAAAAGGCTTAAGATCAACAAAAGTAATTTTTAATTCAACTACATACTCATTATATGTGGTTTTCTGCTCATTTAGTAAGTTAGCTTAAGAACTCAAATGAAACTCAAGTGATTTCTGTGTGGACAGGTTCCATTCAAGGCAGGGAGGGAGCATTAGCTGCTGGATAATCCACAAACCCACTTTGCTTTTGATGTCCCCACAAAGGAGAAGTTTGGAAAAGGTAAGACACTTTCTAGCATCATAAGTGTAAAATATTTATCTCATTTAAATATACTGCTCCTTCTGTTAAGATTTCTGCCCAGAATGTTTTGGGACACATGCAACCAGAGCAGCTCCTGGGAAAGTCACTCTGCAGTAACACAAGCAGCTGCTCCATCTTCTCAGTCAGGACTTTATCTGGATTTTTTGTCCATAGAAAGTTTTGATAAACAGAGAGGTGGTGTCTCTTCAGCTTGGACTATATGATCTGTTCTTTAGTCAGCATCTCTAGAGATGTTGGATTCTTCCCTTGCTGAGACAGTTGTGTTTCAATATTTTACATTAATAGACTGTGAAGCAAAACAGTCCTCACACCTTCTCTGGTGCCACTGGCAAGTCCAGCTGGACCTTCATGGGAAGATAGTGTACTTGAAGGAGTTTCCTTGCTCAGTTTTTGAAACACAGGTGAACCTACAGGTTAAATCTTACCAATTTTATAACTTAGTGGGGTGAAGAATAACCACTGATGCCAACTACGTTACTGCAGGACCAGAAGGACTTGTCCAGCATCAGGTCTTTATTATGCTATGCATTATGTACAGTGACTGAACAGAGACTCTGATCAGCCACTTCTATTCAGGTACCTTGATAATGAGGGACGTGCCTGAGTAAATCAGACACACACAAGTACAGGAAGAAAATAGATCTTTCCCAAGCCACAGAGAAGGCCAATTACAGAAGTAAGGTTAGAACCATAAGTCACAAAATACCTACCTCAGTGGCACAGTCCTTAGGATTGAACTTCTTATTCCCAGCCAGCATAAAATAGTGTACACCTTTTGTGGCCTGTCATAAGTGGACAGGGGTAAAGAATAAACACACCAAGGATTCCTCTGTATTAAAATTGACCTAGGCTAAAAATATTTCAAAACAGTGTGTGCTATTTATGTTGATATGTTTCAGCACTGGTGTCATCTGTGGGTTGATTGGCAGGGGGAACCTTTTTTCCTTTGGACTCAGTAACATTTGGGAGTCCTGTATGGGCATGAAGCAGTCATCAGTGCTATTGTCAAAGTAAAAGAAGATCATAATAGGCATTATTTGTAGGGGCTCAGTGAGGATGTTCTGTAGCAGATGCTAATGAAGCTCCGTCTCCAATGGCACTGGTGAAGGGGGGAGACCCCTGAGCCTGTTCATGTCTCTATCACTCAAAATTAATGATAATGCAGACAGCTTACTGTTAGCATGGGCTGAGCAATTCTTTCCCCTGCAGACCCCTTTCAACAGAGGTTTGAGAGCAGAGGTCACTTTTTGGTTAATAGCTGCAGATGGATTCCTGTTCCATGAATTTGTCCCGTCACTTCCTGAACCTGTGTTTGGGTCAGATCCCTTCTGCTTCAGTCTGGGCTTTTGTCCTGCCCCCTCATGGTGCATTTTCTGATCCTGTATCACTGCTCTTCTTCAGGGACACAAAGTTTCATTTCCCAGAGCTGCCACAGTAGCATTAGCCTGGAAGAAAAAAAAACATTTTTACAAAGGGAGGAGGGAGAGTAAGGAACTTGAACTGGAGAAGCAATGAGATGATTTAACAACCAGCAGCTTTTTCCTATTTGGTGTCCCAAAATTTTAGTAGATGAAAACCACAGCATGCAGGTGATCAAATGGAGTACTTTGCCTCCTAAATCAGTGTAGGGAAGAGGGACTAGCTGGCATTTGTCACGCCCGCCAATTTGGTTGAAGTGGAATTTGAACCACGCTGTTGGAGATATTAGACAATTTTCTTTCATCTGGTTGTGGGTTGTGTCACATGGTCACCATATGTGTTGTTCCCCGGCACGCACACACACACCTCTCTCTCACTCTGTGCAGCTGTCAAAACAAACATCAGCTGCCTTATTTCAATCCAGGAGAGTTTCAGCTCTGGAAGTATTGGTGACCCGAAGGCTTTTCTAACAGGATTTCACATTGCAGATTATCTTTAATCCAATTCATCTCTGACACACAACTTTTGGAAGCCTGTGGCCCATCTGCAGAGTTTGCTAGATGGAAACTTCTGTCAGCTATGCTGAAACCGCTTTCTCTGCTGGGCTGTAATAACTAGGAAAATCCTGTAATGATCTTCCTCAGCCATTGAAGGGCTTTGTTGTGGTCATGACCAAATCTGAATTTACAGCAAGAGCATTAGATTGTATACAAGGAATAGATTTTACTTGACCTCTTGAAGTCTTGCATATTAAATTGGGCTCTTCTCAGTTCTAGAAATGAATGCCAGAGAAATACATGTTTTGTTTTTGAAGTAGTGCTTAGCCTTAGGATAGCACCAAAGACACGGAAAGCCCAAGGCAAAATGTTCTGTCACAATGCAAAAAACCTGAGACCTTTCTAATCCCTCAGGATAGAGAAGCCAGTCACAAACTCCTGTCTTGCCCTAATATCTCCAGGAAAGGAACCTTTGCCACAGTACAGCATTGAGAGAAGGGCTTGGATGCTGGAAGATGCTGTTCTGATTCAGGCCACTATAGGATATAAAATACAAAAAAAGCCTTTTTTCTTTTCTTTCCTTCTCTCTCTCTCTCTTTCTTTTTTTTTTTTTTTCCTTTTGAGGTAACAGCCACCTACCTCAAAAAGAAACCTGAGCCACAAAGTAAAAATACTGTGGCTGGAAGTTTCCAGTCATGTTGCAGTCAAAGCAAGGGGAGTAGCCTGGGCTGATGGACAAGGTAAGATGCAGCTGGGCAGAAACAAAGGTGATCTGTGCTTTAGTTCAGTGGCCACAGTAGCTCTGTTTTTAGTTCTAGTGCACTGACTGAATTCAGGGGAAGGGTTTCTTTTGGCTTGCTTCATTCCCTACTGGTGTTTCCAGCCTGGTTAGAGGATTCCTCCTACCTGCAGTGGGCCTGTGAGCAAAACCACAGTGGTTGTAGGAGTGCTGGGAAAAGGGAGATTTAAGCAGCACCAGTAAATGACATATTCCCCTCTGCCTGAAACCCCACCTCCTGTTTTCCAGCAGGGTATTCAGGGAGGAGTCAGGGAAGACAGAAGCATTTGTCCTGAGATGCTACAGTCTCTTTCAGATCCTCTAAAAGTCCAGAATTTTCCTTATGGTTTTTATCCCTGTTGCCATTTAACGTTGCCTGTTCCTTCTTTAGCCACAGTCCCCATGAAACATCCATGCTTCCAAATGCTTCTTGTTCCTTTTTAGACATGTTTTCATGCCACCCTTACCACCACAAAATTTTAGACTTCTAGTAGAGATGATTTGTGTCTATGACACTGTTTGTTCTCTTCATCTTCTTAGGGGGGTAAATTATCTGAGAGCAGTGGACTGCTTGTTTTGATAGGGGTTTATCATACAAATGATGTGTGTGGTTTGTGTGTATGGGAGGGTGTATATACATATGTGCTGATCTAAGTTTGTTTTAGAAGAGGCTCCCAGTTGAAAGCAGCCCCAAACTGCTGACCTCCAAGATATGGTGTGTAATCAATGTATTTCCTCAGGGTTCAGAAGGGATGAGGAGTAGCTGGTCCTATGAAGCTTTTTCCTTGGCAGCAGGGCTGAACTCATGCTGCTGGATTTTGTATTGCTACTGCTGTTTGTCTAAAAGTGAAGCCCACAAACCTTAGACAAGCTCTAGTACTAGCTGTAGCACTTAGACAAGGTCTAGTACTGTGCAAGGTGCTGTACAAACCCATCCCAAGCAGAGATAACTATGCCCAAATGAGCTGGAAAATGATAGTGACATTTACATTTTTATTAGTTCATTGTATTTTGACTTCAGAGATTCTCCTGTGAGCCATGATCATATTTCTACTTAAATCTTCGTTTTCATTAGAATGAAATAAGATAGCAATGGGTAAAAACAGCTAACATTTTTAAATGAAAATCTGTTTTGAAAAAAAAAAGTTCTGCCATAGAAAACAAAACAAATATTGGAAAATCATAACAGTCACAAGGTAAAAGGAGTATAATGGCCAGTTGTTTATTACAGAACTGTGCTAACAATGTAAGAATTCAATTTCTAAGAAACACAACATTTAGACTGCAAGAGAGACTCTTGATGTGATTATTCATCCTGCTCTGTACAATCCCAGGGACTATGGAAGCCTTCCAGAGGGTAAAAGTTTTCCCTATAGAGTAAATCACAGACAAGGTAGGCAATTACATTTATACAGGAGGAGCAAAAGCTCAGAGACATTAAAGGTGAGACAACTGAAAGTGCTGAAACAATGCTCCCTTTGAAACGTTCTTTGACACCATCAGAGTTAGGACAAGTAACATACCCTTTGAAGATACCACTTAAAAGCTTTCCAAAATCTGTCAGTAATTTGAACCTCTTCTGCCCCTATCTCAGACCACAGAATCCACTCGTTCGCTCCCTGGCAGTATCAGCAATGTATAAGCTACTTTCTCCCATTCATATGGCCATGACCCACAGCACTATGGTCAGTGTGCAGTTACTGCACTGTAACAAGCCCAGTAAGTGCTTTTTCAGAGCAAGGTTTAGCATTCTCGGTACAAGCCAGGAGATGTCTCATCCCTTTGACAGCATTGGGCAGTGGGAGAGTCCAGGGTGGCAGCTGGAGGATTGTGGGGCTGGGCCCTGCTGACACAGAGGCCTCTGGCTGGCAGCCATTCAGAACCAACATCGTTTGGTAATTTGTGTAATTATCCCTTTGTTCCAGGGATATCTCTGAGCTGGAATGGCATGAGAAGCCATCTTCCCCAGCTGCCTCCTTCCCCCAGCCCATCTGAGGAGGGTTCCGCATTCTTTGGTTGCTAAAGTGGTGTGGGTATACATGTGCGTATATTCCTGTGCTAAAAGATACATTGGGAAAGGAACCTCCTGTTAAGTTAAAATGCCACAGAGAGAGGCTTCCCTGCAAGATCATGTATGTTTTCCTTAAGATAAGATTTTAGAGGGATAATATCATTACCCGCAAAAAGATTTTTCGGCTCCCATGACACCTGAAGCAAACAAACGTCTTGTGGCCCAGCATTGATAGATGCAACATTAAAAGCAATTTGATATCCTCTCCAAGGCTAAAAGGAAAGAGCCTTCTCACACGCTGTACTAGGAGACTCATAATGCAGGAGTTTTGTTATTCCAGCCCTGGGATTCATTCTGCTCTCTTACATTAATGTAAGTTTGCTGATGTGAAAGGAGTTGCACCCCTGAGAACACAAAGAAAATGAAGCTTTTTGTTGTGACAAGACCTGGAGGAATGGGAGATGAAAAATGTTCCCTGAAAGAATTGAGAATCTCCTTTAGACACAGAGAAATCGCTTCCATATCAGCCTTCTGCTCCTGTTCACCTCACTGAATGATACTAGTTCCCCACATCCGTTTATCTCATGTCTTCATCTTAGTGTCTCAGCAACTCCATGCTCCCAAGTGTAACTTTTTGCTCCTCCGTGGGAGGAGTGCCTCAGGCATAGATTCTTCTCCAGCCTCAGCTCATATCACTACTGCATTTATAGATGTGGTCTCATGCCAATTCATCTATTTCCTTCTATATATGATGTGCCTGAAAATGTCCATCAAGTCCTAAAGCATTGCTTGTATACTGTGTTCCCTAGACTGCTCTTGTTCCTATCACCATGAAGAACTTCTGTTCTGCTTCCCTGAGCTTTCCAATACCTGAAGTCTCAGTGACCCTTTCTTATTGGTTATCCAGACTCAAAGGATCATTGCATGATCGGTACTCTCAGCCAACCCCCACAACTCTTCCTGCATTGCAGGGTCTGATCAAAGCACCATGCCTGGGAGAAGCAATACCTCTCTGAAAGGGTGACATGTTACATGTTTAAATAATGGAACTCCTTGCCATGTGAAGCCATAGAAATGAAAAGTTTATATGGAGGTAAAAAAATCAGGCAAATTCATGGAAGAAAAATCCATCAAGTCCTTTAAAATCCAAAGACACTCTCACTGGCTCCAGAATTGCCTGAATTTATGGTTTCCAAAATTTGGAGAAGTGCTTTAGAGAAGCAGGACTATCTTTGCTTTAGTCCTAGACTACCCTCTAGCTCTCTCTGCATGAGTGTCCTGGGAGAAAACATGCTGGTAGATTGGCATTAGGCCTGACTGGCTGCAGATGTTGATATATCCACCTGGAGTTTCCTTTGCACAACCCTGCCCAAACTCATCTCAGCCTTTTTACCCCACTGACTTTCAGTCTCCTTTACCAGCCTGTTGCAAGAACCTACATCCCTGCAGCCTCCTTCCAGCTTTCTGCTTCCCTTCTCTCTCAGAGATATCTCCCCCACACCGTGCTTAGTAGCTGGAGGAGAAAACAATTACATATCATGTAAATCTGCAAAACCTCTTAAGGTTCAAGACAATTTACATAACAGAGGCCGTGCACCTTAAAGCAATACCAATCCCTCCGGGGGAGCTCACGGAGGAAGTTACTCATTTTGTGGTTCAGTCAGTTTGCCCAGTGATTTCACATTTCAATCCACAGTTTGCTAACTTCTCCTTTGGAAATGCTGATGAAAATCTGGTGGAGTTCAGTTTAAGGTTTCTGGATTATAGTCCTTGCAGGTGACTTTTACTTTTCAGTCTGTTTGGCTACTCCTTTTCCCTGGGGGCTGTATTCTTCCCTCCCCACCAGCCAGTTGTGCAACACAGGCTGCAGTAATTTACAGTCTCCCCTTGCATTGACTCACTCAGTGGCTGGATTCAGTGCTGAGGTGCAGGACACTCCTCGTTGTTTGCTAGGGAAGCCTATCCTTTACTACAGTTGCAGTGCCGCCGAGGGTGGGTTGATAAAATCACTGCATTGTTCTTCCCTGGGATCTGTAAGGATAGTGTTTTGGGGAGGAGCTCCGGAAGGTATCTTTTACCCGTGAGCAAAGCAACTTAAATAAAAGAGCCATGGAAGCTTCTGTCTAGAACTCAAACTCAGGCTTGCTTTCCTCTCTTTCCTCCCCCACCCTGCTTTATTTTGGAGGCAATTAAACATTTCGTTTTGGGTTCTTGCTGTTCACGGTGCTGGGGGTGTAAGGAGACAGGGGTCGATCAGTTAAAAATACACTTGAACCCTTTTTATTCCCTTTCCTTTTTTTTTTTTTTCCCTAACTTGGGACAGGAGATGTTTGGAACTGTATTTCTCCTTTTTTTTCTCAGACTGGACCTCTAAAATTTTCTTAGAGCAGCTAATACATGTGTACCTGCTAATGTATACGCAACCCTACAAACTTTTAAGCATTCACCAGTTCTTAATGGATGTTCAGTTAAATTTCTTCTTACAAATACAGTTCATTTCCCTTCAGATGAATTAAAAAAATCATACTAATACTGATTTCAATGTCTATATTTAGGTAATTTTTCACCTGAAAAATCTTGCAGCCAGAGTTCAGGATACAGGTATCTGCTGATATTGTGCATGATAGATCTATCAGAAAGTCTACCAGAAATTCAGCTACCATAATGATGCTAAACATTTAAGAAGTGTAATATGGCATTAGGTGATCATTTTAACAGTAGCCAGTTCATAGTGAAAATCTGGAACACCTTGTTGGGGGAAGTTATGCTTGCTGAACACCTACAGGGGTTCAAAGGATGTCTGGACAAGTTCTACGGGGAAAAAAATCTATCAAGAGCTATTAAATACAAAGCAACCAAGACTGGCTCAGGAAGCCCTTCGAGGCTAGGGGGTTTCAGAAGTGTTGCTGCATATTCTCTCTGTTCTTACTCTTTTCCCAAGACATCCATTGTTCCTATTTGTCTTGCCCTTAGAAGTGTCATCAGCCCACCCCTAAAAAAACCTAAGAGCAATAGTTTACAAAGGAGGTTTAAAGAAAAAGAAACTGAGGAGAAACAAAACAATTGTAGAGATAATAAATTAAAGAATGAGTCAAAATATTAATTTTTAAAAAAACCTAAGAACAGGGATGCAGAGAGGGACACTGAAGGGGACACTCCTTATGCACCATGAGCCACTCCCTGAAGTTGTCCAAGGAGCCATGACAGCAATCTACGGCTGGAGGCAGATGGGACTTGGCAGAAGACACTGGTCTGACAAGGCAGCTCTTCTCATGTCCATCCTGCTGAGCTCGTCTTTCCGAATATTTCATGAGACTCCAAACTTCAAACTCACTTTACTAGAGGGGAAATGTGGCTGCAGGACATTGTGATTGAATAACCTATTTCAACCTGATGACTCATAGGTTGTTTTTGGGGGTTTGTTTTGGGTTGTTTTTTTTCCTTCTGCTTTTCCTAGACGACCAGCTTTGTGGAAAACATCTTTTCATCTGACACCAGTTCAAATGTAATTTCATTTTAGTTTTGTTAAGACTGACCTCATCCCATGCTTGTCCAGCACTACTTGCTGATTTAAAGCCCCATTATCTGAACACATTCATATGTGATATGCACTACAGACATCTCTTAGCCTAGAGCAGGAACCTCATTAATGGCAGGAAAAGCCTATAGGCTTCCAGGGAGCCATTCTCACAAGAGATGTTTGCCTAAAACTTATTATCTGCTTAACATCTTTTTTGTCCATCTGTCTGTCTCCTGTGTTTGAAAACATAGCCCTGAATGTAGGTCTTTATGTGGTCCTTTTGATGTGTGCTGGTGACCTGTGAGCCTCACCTCTTGCAAATGAAGGGCTCTCTGCACCTGCACACCTGGCAGACCTGTTCAATAGGGGAGGCAAGTCAAAGGGAAAGCACTAGACCTTGCAAATGCAGCTGTTTTATCCAGGCACTTGTTCAGTGATGTAGCTCTGCAGGCAGTAGGGACATGACTTGGCTGAAGAGACCTACAGTTCTACTGCAAAGATGGGAGAAGGACATAATGGTTTTTCTTGCACTCAGTTGAGCCAACTGAGCTGTGTGCGAGAGTACTGGGGATGCAGCTCAGTAGCACTTTGAAGTTTGAAGGCAGCGGCTGTGGTTCTGGTGGACTGAGTGGGGAGAAATGGGTGTGCTGAGGATGGATAAATCAGAAAAGCAAGCCTACCTGCTTTCTCTTTCCACTCATGCTTAAGGGTCTGCAGCTGAGCAAAAAGGTGAACACTCCTGATTGAGGCCAAAGCAGAAAGAGTGGAAACAGGGAAGGTGGTGGAAGAAGGATGAGTCATCTCTTTTGAGGGATGCCATAGGGCAGTGGTTCCCAACATGGAGTCCATGCAGTAAGTTAAGAAGTCCCCTAAGCCATAAATCTAAGTTTTGAATAGCTGTAAAATGTCCCTGTGTGTGAAGAGGAGGGGATGATGTCCACATCCTATACCCACTGCCTATCTGTGCACATAAGCGTAGGTCATAAAATGAGGATGTAGTGCCAATTCACTACTGCTTTAGAAGTACGATACTTGTGCTGTTTCCCATTGTCCTTAGCCAACCCTCTAAGGAAAAAAA
This sequence comes from Elanus axillaris, assembly GCA_026212715.1. Lineage (NCBI taxonomy): Eukaryota > Metazoa > Chordata > Aves > Accipitriformes > Accipitridae > Elanus > Elanus axillaris. Next base: position 9,546,050 of record JANZLQ010000095.1, on the reverse strand, counting down.
AGTTTGAACTATTGGAGGGGACAGGTAGGGAGAGCCCAAACTGAAAAGAAGTTGAGAAAGCAGTATGAGGAATAAAAAGCTTTGGAAACTCAGCCAAGCTCCAGAGAAATCCCTGGCAGAAGGTTTGCTATTGGCTGTATTGGAAAAGTCTTAACATCCTGAAGTTGAAGAGTCTGAAAAAGTCATCCAGAGTACCTTGATGCAGAGTAAGGTGGCAAAATGAAGGATGCATTACTCTGATTACCTCATCAAAGAGCTTTCAAATGACTATGGCCTTAGTTACACTTCCAGACCCAAAGGAGAGATTAGGACCTCTGTATGTTTGGAGTTTGTGCAACAGGGAGAGTCTCTGCCCTGTAGATCCAGTATGTGGAGACTGAACTTTTATTTGAGGACTGAGGAAAGATCAGCCTAATGCCAGGAAAGACTCCACCAGCAGTGGGAGCAGAATGAAACACTATCCTGGGAGAAGCTAGGTTATGCAACAGGGACCTTTGAGAAGATCTTGAAATTGAATCCTGGGCACTTTTGCTCATCAGCCTTAGAAAAAATAGTTCCGTTGGAAGGCTCTGCATTTAATTGCTGGGGAAACCTGATAAGAGCAGAAAGGAGATTCCCAGCCTTTGGCTACGCTGTTGGCTTTACTCAGTGGTTTCTATCAACCATGTGCTTCTCAGAAAGTTCCTTTCAGGTGCATCTTTCCTGAAAGATTAAAAATCTCTCTGCAGATTACAGTGCTGGGGATTAATTGCCCCCTGAGGCTGAACAACTGATCTCTTAGGCCATGTGCACAGGGTGCAAAACACGTATAAAGCAGGAAGGAGAGAGGGTTCGCCACATAAAACAATCGGGAAACGTATTATTTAAGGATAATCCAATCTCTTACTTAAGGAAGAGAAATGCGGGAGGAGTACAGAGCAAAGTCTGTCCTAGGCAGTAAGAAATACTTGGTCCTAGAAAGACACCCAAATTCTAGTTGCTGCAGGAATCTGGGGCTCAACCCAACTCCTCTAAAGTTAGTGAAAAACTTGTGAAGGTTGCATCTTCCATGCTGCAAGAAGCAAAGAGACCTTTGAAAGGGGGAGTAAAGGTTGCTGAAAATAAGAGAGAAGTCTGAACTAAGAAATTTGCAGAAGTAAACAGTTTTCAACCCCAGGGAGACTTGGAGGGTCTGGAATTGAGGATACTAGTTTGGACACTTACCAAGAGAGAGGAACTGCCTTACTATTTTGATCATAATCTTGCTTCCAATTCTGGTGTTCCTGCCCTCCCTTTCCCAAATTTATTTAGGTTTACTGAGAGCAATTTCCTAGATCCTATCTCTTTAACTAGCTACATTACCACATTTGTGTAATGGTAAGTCCTTATGCAGCTGTCTGTGTAGTATTTCAGTCTTTGTAGGTACTTCGGATGCCCTGTATCATAGGGTGCATCAGGCTGTTGATGGTGTAGGACTGCCCGAGCTGTTTTCCCTGTCAGATGTGGAAATGAGCTCGGAAAAGGCTCTGCCTGTAGGACAGAGATCCATGGGCTCCAAGATGGGAGCGGATGTATTAGATGATATCTAGCCTTCACTCACAGATTAAATAAACCATTGTGATAATATACCAGGACTTGTGGTTATGGAGAACAGCACAATTCTCACATAAGAGTGAGTCACATAGTGGGTTTGTTTTCTTCGCATTCATTTACTTCATTTGTCGCTGGCGGTGGGTAAATAGCAAAATCCGTTTCTCAGAGTGTGATCTTTACAAAGACCACTGAAACACTTCCTCTGGAGAGCACTGATTTGAGACAGTTGGAGCAGAGGGAGAAGAAATGTTCTGTTTGAACTTTTTTTGGTGAAAAATGCAGATTCAATGGCACCAAACTGTAAATTTAGGTAATTTTCTGTTGTAGAAGGAAAAAAAGAAGATGTCAAAACAGTTCTTTTTGACAGTTTCCAAATTAAATGCTTGGATTTTCCCATGTGAAGAGACTTTTTGTGTCGCAGATTATTTTTTGTTTCTTGTTTGAATTCTTGAAATGGAGAAGAAAATACTTTAGCTGATTTTTTCCCCATTTCATTAGATACTTGAGAAAGAAATTTTGGATCACACTAACAGTTTATTTTAATATTTAATTTCAAAGTGGCAGGAAATTGAAATACCCATCATTCCAGCAGTTCAGATTAGAATTCAAATTCTAGATTTCTGTGGAGCTGCCACTTCTCATCCCAGGAGTCCCCAGCCCTCTGCAGTTATTGGGTAGGAGAGAATAAGCACCTGGCCAGTGCACTGAAAAATGAGTGTCTGGTGCCCTCTATGGGTCCATAAAAAACGATGGGCCTGAATCTGACCCCCGTATTGCAGTTTTCATGCCTGAAAACCAGATTTAGCAGATTGTGAAATGAGCAGATTACCCCTCTGACTGTGACAACGTTGATTAATAACTTGCAAGTTCTTTTTGAAACAAAATTTGAAATTGACCTTTAAAAACGTGTCTTTTGCCCCAGAAAGCAGGAGCATGATTTGTTTTGGAAAACAAGAGGTGAAATAAAAAAAAAGAAAAAAAACAGTTTATTGGCTCTTAATTGGGTCTAATATGACATGAATGAAATGTGACAGGTCACCCCCAGTGAAATAAAGCAGAGGGGTCTTGCTCAGGATGTTTCCCTTAAACTAGACCTGTACTGGAGTCAGAGGTGCGCTCTCTATATCTGCATATCTAAGCTGGCTTAATTTACTCAACTGTTGTAGTACTAGTGACAAAGTTGACTTTTTGAACAGCCTCTGCTCAGAGGCAGCCTTTCTTATTTAGCAACTGGAGTCAATAAACTGGCTGTAGTATCACCAGACACCAAGAGATGCTTCAGCCTGAAAGTGTAGGAACAGCCCTCATTTTCAGTAAAATGATCAAGCTGAAGAGAGTTGAGAGGTACGGTCTGCTGAGGGACTCCTAGAGTTGTTTTTTTTTTTCAAACCAATTTACAGAGGTGCCAGAAATAACATGGAGTGCTGGCTGGGATGAGAGCAATTTTTGGTACTGAGACTTCCCGTGTAGTGCTGATAAAATAAACTCTACTTACCTTTCCCTGCTTCCCTACACTGATGTGGCTTGTTACAAAGTTCATCTCTCCCACCCCTTCTTTCTCATTTATTTCCTGCAGTGAACATGAAGCTGCCACAGGAAACTGGATTGACAGACTTGAAAACTGAAGGTCTCTATGCTCAGACCTGGCAAAGCCCAAATTATGAGCAAGTCTAAAATCTCTCTTCAGCTTTTGAGTTGTGTTCAGAGAAGTCTTTCAAAGGTGGTCTAAGACCTGTGCATCTCACTGGTACCCAGCCTCTCTCAGGGTGTGTGGGGCAAACAGGTTTTTCCAAACTGAGGGTTGTGACAAGATAAGGGACAGGATGCCAAGGGCAGAGTGTGGACCCGAGCTCCAGCAGGAGAAGGGACAAGACAGCAATGGTGGTAGGACCAATGTCCCTGGCAGACAGGTGGTTCCCACAGTGGCTGCTGCTTCCTGAGTGAGTTGTCGCAAACCTGACTGCTGCACCCTGCCTCTCAGAGCAGAGAGACACAAATCCCCAAACTCTTGATGACATCTAAGCTCTGTCAGCTTGTGGCAATCCTGTTGAATTTCTATAGCGACAGCACATCTCCATGTTGCCAGCAGCAACTTCCCATCATCCTGTGTTTTGCCAGCACCAGTCCTGAATGGAAGAGATTGTATATTCACCTAGAATTGATTTTTTTTTTCTTTGACAGAAAGCAAGAGAGGTGCATATAGAGTCAAACTTACAGGGCCTGATTGATTTGAAAAGAGAAGGAAGGAAAAAAAGTCCTAGGTGCGGTTTACCTTGTAAAGTATGTGTTTCCCTGCTGGTAAGGTATGTATATGAGTTTCCCTCCAATTCAAAGCAAGCTCTGTTCATCTCATAAGCTCCTGTGTTGCCAGGATGGGTACTTTATGAGGGAGCAATCCATTCTGTGAGTGGGAGCAAGGAAGAGTGAGCTGCAACGTTGCAGCTGACCAGAGACATTTTCCTGCTGCAGGTTATTGGGTCAGATGGTGTGGCTTATTGCTAGGTTTCTTCAGCAATGCAGAGACCTTAATGCCAGAAATGGTTTGCAAATGATTTAATCAGTTTCCTTGTGTGTCACTGACTGATGGATCCCACCTTGTGCTGACCTGAATCATATGAGAATTCACCACTTCCCCTGGTAGTTTGTCCTAAAATTAATCATCCTCTCCATTCAAAATGTGTCTTTTATTTTATTTTTCAGTTTCTGGGTCTGCCTTTCAGGCACAGACTGTAACTATGACTTCCTCTGCTGCTGAAAGAGTCCATTCACCTGAGGTGTTTTCATTAGGTGCAGATGTTTTTATTTCTTCTACCTTGTCTCTATCCAATCTGATAACCAATCAAGCTCTAAATTAATTGTTAAGAAGTGTTTTTTCTATCCCTTTACTTCTGGTATTGTGTTCCTTCCCCCCCCCCCCAAAAAAAACCAAAACAAACAACCCTCTCCAGTCTTTGGTATGTATTTTAATTATTCACACAAGAACTGGTCTTGCTATTATACCATGACTACACAAAAAGAGAGACCACTTGCCTACATGGCTGTCTTTCCTCTGTTGATCTAGTCAAGCAAAAGTCATATAATTAGTTCCTTTAAATTTTGTCAGTGTGTCCTCTCTAGAGTCTTCTGCAGATCTCAAATAACTAAGCTTTGTCTAAAACACGCCTTTATCGATATGTTATAATGCCAGTTTGTATGTGGAATGTTGTATTATGTACTGTCAAATACTTACGCAGATTTCACACATTACATTTGCCAACCATCTATATGACTGATACCAGGTTTGCATATCAAACTCTATCTTCCATAGAACTTTCTTGACTGGCATTAGTTTTATTTTCAGCCTCCCGTTCTTTCTTTGCCTTTCAGTTGAATCATCTATCAACTTTTCCATTTTTTTGCTTGAGCTGGTTTCAGGCTCCCTGGATTAAAATCAGCAGGGTAAAAATGTTTTTTCTTTCTGAAACTCATCCTGTATTTACCATGTGTCAGTCTTCTTGAATTTCTCAGCTTTTTAGGATATGCTAGTCACCTACTGACATTTGGCCGTCTTTGGGAGTTTGCATGTGCACATGGACCAGACTGTCTAAGGTGGAACATCCTTCTCCGTATTGCTATGCTCCTTTATAACTATTCCAAAGCCAGAGCTAAACTACTTGCTGAATATTTTTTCTTTTCTCAGTTGCCTCTTATCAGCAATTTTATACTCTCTGGTTAGGTAACAGGCAATTGTAGTTGTTAGAATTTCTGTTATTACATTCTTGCTTAAGCACTTGTCTTTGGCTTTCACTCTGCCAGCCGTAATTTTCCTGATATCTTTTGCCTCCATTATCAGTTACCTGCAGTTCATAGCTTCTAACTGATATTTAATGCTATCTATTCTTTCTTTAAAAAAATGGTTTCACGTAGCTTTTTCTATTACCGTTGTCTATGTCTGAGTTTGGCTTTTAGCCAAAGCTGTCTTTGTTCCTTGATTGGGAAATTAGTGGCTTATTAAAATATAAATAAATAAAGAAAAGGAGGTGGTTAATGATGCAAAAGTTGGCTGAAATAGTGATCCCCTTTAAAAATATATCCTTTTCCAAGAAAAATATGCAAAGTTAGGTCAGAAAGACCCAGCCTCACTAATTGTGTTAGGGGAACATGTGAATATACAGAGATAAGAAGTTATTATGCATCCTAGGAAGTTTAGGGAATAGCTTAATAAACTTAAACCTTTGATGGGAGGTAGTGAAAGAGCAGAGGAAAGCAGCACAGTCTATCTTCAATTTCAGAAAAAAACCTGTAAATGTTGCAATTGCTTTTCTAGTGATCCGTTCTAGGGCTGCCATATCTGAAAGTGGATCTTCTCATCAGACTGGATTTTTACTTTTATTTTAATCATAAAAATCAGCAGTACAGATTTATAAAAAGTTAATCTTGCCTGGCAAACCTGTATTTTTTTTAACAGATTACTTGGATTTTAGGGAAATATATAATCACAGTGTCTTGCAGTGAAACCTACTTATGTAATCAATGTAAAGTTGTCTTGGAGAGAGGTACTGTTACTGGGCTGAAAATGTTCTCTAAGAGTGTAATGAAAACAGAGAGCTTTAAGAATCAAGGAGGGGTTTTTTTTGGTGGCTCACTGAAAAGATCAATATAGATCTAGGTTCTTGACTTGCAGAGCTGATTTTAAATGAAACAAAACAAATTTTCAAGAGCGTTATAGGTTCTCGGTCATGAAATCTGCTGCAGTCTTTAACTGAGAGATGGAATGAATGCTGATAAAGACAGAGATGGGCTACTAAAAGAAAGATAACGCAAGAGGGAGAGAAGCAAGCAAGCAAGAAGATTGTGGAGAAAATAAATCTGAAACCAATCTCTTTACTAGGAAAAGGAAGCTTGTGCAGCAGCGACACTGGTGGAAACATAGGGGTGTTTCTGGAGACCTCATTCTGGCACATAAAATCATTCAATGGGATGCAAGAATACCCCCACAACTAAAGTTTTAAGGCTGCATATGCAAAAGGCATGATCTTACGGAGCAAGGAAGTAATAGCTCCTCTGTTGTGGCTGTACCTGTCATGTGGGGCCAAACACTGAATTCCTAATATTGACAAATTTGAGACAGTTCAGAGAAGAGCAATGAAAAAAAAAAAGTTTAAAGAAGCTAACTTTGTTGTTTTACATGACTAATAGCCCGTGCTGGGTCCAGCGGACTTACTGTGCGTGGACTGTACATCAGTACAGTCTTACTGGACTTACATCAGAGTGAGACCAGAGTCTGGGGCTCTCCTCTCTGTATGAGCCGCCTTTAGTTCCATGCACAAAAGACATTTGTAGGCCCATTTGGCTGTTCCTATCAGTGTTCCTATTCAGTCAGTGAAAATTCAGTCCATTTCCCTCTGTCAGCAGCGCTATAGAAACTTGCACAAAACCAGCTACCCATTGGGAAAATAGCCACTCATACACAGATCAAGTGTATATCCCCAGCCACTGCAGGACACGTGAAAGTCATCACTGAATGCTAAATCACCTTGAAAAGGAGCATATATAGTTGCTTTGACCCTTGTCATCACACCCCCACATTGGACCTGCTCAGTAGGAGCTGATCAATTGCATGCAAACTTTGAGACTTGCTAGACTTAGTAGGATATAATTCCTGATTACCAAGCAGCCAACACAGTTAGGAAATCAAATTAAAAGCAGCAAGATTTCACCAGAGCTACACAAGTTTGCAACTACTGAAGAAGTACCCTCTGTACAACTCTTACTACATGAGTTATGACACTGAAATAATCCATTTGAAGAGCAAAATAGTACTTGAAGCGCAAAAGGACAGTAGATCCCACAGGAGCACAGTGTGCTTTAGGATATGTCACAGCATTACAGAAATATGGGAAACAAAGGCTATTCCATAGGAAAGGCTCAATAGCATGATGTATTCAGGGGATGGCTATTTTTTGGAAATAAGGGGATAAGGAGTAAATGTCAACATAAAATTGTGTAATAAGGATCCTGAGTTACCAGGATGGGTTAGTGGATCTGTCCCGTCTACTTCTGTAAGCTATGCTTTGGCACCACTCATCTGCAGGTCCCTAAAGAGGATGGCAGTCTGTACTTACTGACTGGTGTGCAAGGGCTTGAGAGTAAGTATTGAGTGGCTTTATAGGTGAGAAACAACACTAAGTTTTATAATCCCCCAAGACAGCAAATGCTGCAGGTTTCTGACTGTCTTACACCTGCTTTCCTGACTTTCTTATACCTGCTTTCCTGTGTCACTGCTCATACTGCACCATATTATTACTCTTCTTAACCCAGGACAAGTCAGGATGTCTTCTGTCCTAGCCAAGGTTGTCAGCATTGTGCCTCATGGCTAATGGTCTGCCTTAAGCAGGTATTGATAGCGTTTCTTCAGGGTCTTTCAACTCTTTTCACTGTCAGAGTTGGCCATCAGAGATGGCTTTGAACTTTCTGTTAACTGACACGTGCACAGATTTTCTGAAGGGCAGGGGAAGATTTGGCAATACTCTGAGATCTCAGTTGTGGAGATCTCATCATGCACTTCTGTACCAGCCAAGACTCAGAGGCATTGCATGAATTGACTAGACCACTTGCCATGACAGCTATAAATTGTCCCGTCTTTTCAGGCATACAAAAGAGTAATGACAACTGTGTTGTAGACATTTGCTTTTGTGTGAAGGCGGATGTCGCCTTCATTCCAGACACACTGCATTAATCTCCCCAGGGCTACCCTGGCTTGTGCTTGGCAGTCTTGCCTTTTCAAGACAGCACATTGCCAGGGTAGCAGAGTTTCTTTACTGATGTCAGTACTGCATTGTTAACTGCCTTTATATGCTTGCCACCGAGGCTTTTTTTTTTTCCTAATGCTGGCATTTGGCCTACATAAGCAACTAGTAATGATCAGAATATTTCTGAGTGTGTGTACAACCAACAGATGATTGTCAGAAAACAACAGATTGCAAGCCAGCAGCTCTGTGATTTTTTGTCATGGAAAGCCCTGTAAGAATGGCCATAATGCACCAGAGCACAGTTCCATCAAACTCAGGATCCTATTTCCAGTCGTGGCTGAGAGTAAGGAATTAGCAAAGGGTATGAGAAAAGGGTAAGTGCATACTATAGCTCTCCCTAATGCATTCCTGACCTCTAACCATTATGATTTTGAACTTGCTAAGGCAGGCACAGGCTGTGGCAACCTCAGTGGACTTCTCTTCCCTGAACTTGTTCACTCACCCCTTGAGTCTGTGTAAATTCCTAGTATCCACAATGCCTTGTAGCCAGGGGGTTAGCAGCTTATCTATGTGGTGTATGCAGAGACACCTTTTTCTGTCATTTTTTTCTTTGCTCCTAATAATGACATTTACTGTCCTTTAGTGTTTGTAGTGTTGTACTCCACTGGGTAGCAAGTCAGAGTGACACACCAATGACATGCACCTGCAGAAATGTACTCTGGGGCATCATTGTTTACCTCCCAGCTCACCCACCTAGTAGAAAAGATTACTGATTTCATACTTGCTAATTGAGATCTGCCAGCTATAATACTTCCACAAGAAACTTGTGCAGCACTGTTCTACTGACCACAGTCATAAGGTAGAAGGTATCTAATTCTCATATCTGAGATATCCCTTAGATATTCACATTGCCACCTTGGCCGGTTCTCTCTGCAATGTGCATAGCATCATTCTGCAAGGCAATAAATCTGAAGTGTTCCTTGGGGTTGTGCTGAAACACCAGAAAGACAACTGCACAGGCCATTGTCTTTTTTTTTTTTTTTTTCATAATCTCGAGAACACTTTGTAATTCTCTTTCAAATAAACAGGGGCAAAGAAATGGGAATTGTACATATTGTGTTAAATATTTCTTTGGTTGAAGCATTCATGGCAAGAGATGGGAGTTATAAGTACTGTGCTGTTTTCAGAAGAAAATTTTCACTAGCAGTTCACCAAATCAGTTCCTGACTTTAAAGGAACCAGAGACTACCAGATCTTTACCTTAGCTATGTGGATGCTGGTGGATCTCTGCCAAGCTATATCAGCTGGGAATCTAGGCCAACTCTCTTCAGTTTTAGGTATCACTTACTTTTGTACTTGAATAAATAGGTCAATCTAGAAAGAACTTTTTCGAGAAGAAAACATGAACTTTTGTTTCATAGCCTATAGAGATGGTATATTTGTCCATTCAGTCAGCCTTCACAAATAATTCAAATAAGTACAGTACAACACAAACAATAGAAGCAGTAGGAGGACTGACATTTATCTCCAAATTCTATCAAATTACAATGAAGATATGTCTGTATGGGGGTCATGGAAACATAGCTTGTTCTAGTCTAGCTAAACATGTCTACTGATAACCTAGTCGTGGACTATGGAGCTCAGTACAAGGTACATTAACTATCTTACTGATTTTCATGATCACAGTGTAGCTGTACTCTGTGTGTGTATGCAATGTCTCTTTATAATTTTTCTAGAAAGAAATAATTAATTTAATGAATAACATCATCTTCTTCATAGGCAGAATCCTCATGGTTTACTCCGATGTCATCTTCAGTCCTGAAGATTTTATTTGTTCACTTGGCTGGATTGCTCCTAGCAGTGCAATATTTGAAATTTGAGCTGTGCTGTGATGAACATATAATGTTACTTCTCTTCCCTAATTAAAGGACTGTAATTCTCAAGATTTGGTTTCTGGAGGGCACAATACATTTAAAATTCACTTTTAGGGTCAAAGTCTTAGCTGGTATAAATTGATGAGGCTATGTTATCTTATATAATAGAGAGCCAGCATATACCAGATAAATACAGCGCTGTCAACTAAAATAACAATATATCCATGAGTTTTAGGCCTCCTTTTAATCCACAATACTAGTCCAACATTTTGCTGTGATTTTTTCAAAACCATATGGGTCTCATTTTCTTCTCACATATACTACTTACGTAGTAAGTGATGCAACACCACTGAGTTGAATGGAGTTAGGTTTAGATTTAAACAGGTGTCATGTCTCAGTCTAGAAAAGCACTGAAGCACGTGCTTAACTTGAAAGCAGGAATGTGCTAATACAGCTTCTGATTCAGACATTGAAAACATTTACTATCTGCTTGAATGCTTACTGCCATAAATGAGAACCAGGAAAAAAATTGCTTTGTTTCAGCCACTCAAGAAATCAAATAATTGCTTTAAAATCATTGCCAATGATCCACAAGAAAAACTGTTGTTTCACAAAATAACAGTAATATTTGGGGTTAATATAAACTGTTTTATATAATTTTATTTTTTTTAAATTCTCTTCAGGAAGGAGGAAATGGACTCAACCTGGCCAATTTTTTGAATGGCATGTTGTACATTTTTGATCTTTTGGAAATGACATTTCAGTTTGAATTTTAATGAATCTTATAATTTTTAAAACTGTGTTTCTTCCCCTCTCTGGCAAATTAATTTGCTGTATGCTACCAGAAATGACAGATTGTCATGGTAAGATTTTAAACCTAGCTGGGTAGTGCAGTATGACACAGCTAGAATACAGTGCTACTAATATGGGATCTCTTCCGAGCATCTCCAGAAAATCCAGCAATACCTAGCCAAACCCTGCATTTTGGGGGAATTTATAAATTAGCCATGCAAATTCTGTCTTCCTTTTAGTTAATTCAAGAGCTTCCTGTGTGCAGGGTGCAGGCTAAAGGTATTTGGTGATTCAGTCTCCACATACCATTAGCAAAACATCTGTGCCAATATAAATGCAAAATATCAAATAAATATAAAATACAATAATCACATAAATCCATAAAGCATAGTTGAATTCCAATGTAAAATTCAGAACCGAGGTGGATCTTCTCGATGTATTAGGCCAAAGATCTATTGAACAGTTAAAAAAAATTTTTACCTTCTCTTTTTCATGGCAAATATGCTTAAGGAGAAAAAAATCCTAGAAAATGTTTTCAATGTGTATAAAATTTAAACATTAATGGGTTTATGGAGTGGGTTTTTTTAAAATCTTTTATTTGTGGAGTTCCTCTGTGGATAAAGATGAGATAGTTTCATTAAGTTTACCATTCTTTAGGGTGGTGAAGGTTAGGTTCAAGCTAGTAAGACCAGTCTGATGTTCTAGAAAGCTATCCGTGAAGGTCAACTTTCTCAGTTGTCTCTCTGTGCTGGCAAGCTGTTTTGCTCCTTGTTCTGTTCCAGGGTCTTTCTTGCCCAGACAGTCACATTGCATACACATTAGCTTGCACCCAGATCTATACCCAGAAGGATCTGAGTGGTACCCTTGTTGAAGAAAACCAGACAAGTGATAGAGGGTAGTTTGCTCAAGTGCCTTGCTCTGTATTGGTGGGAGACATTTGTACCAACAGTTTTATGATTGTATCAACAGGGAAGATAAATTCTCAAAATTCTTCATCTTCAGCTTAGGCTGCCTTATTTCTTGAGATTTTTGAAACATCTTTTCTCTGTGAAGGCTATATACCACAATGTTCAGGGATCTTTCTTTCAAATCAATAGCTGATGGGCACTGGCATTTGCATCTGCAAATCATGTTTGTGCAGAAACACAAGGATTTGTAAATGTGAAAACAGGTAAAGAAATACCAAACTATCTGTGCAAATCCTTGTTTCAGCTGGTCTGGTGCCAGCTGTTTTACTGCACTGAGCAATATTTCATGTAATTCTGATTGTCCAATAAAACAGCTTAGGCTGAGCCCACGAAACTGGACAACATAAAATGGTGGTTCAAAGTTTTGACGAAAGTGTTAGAAGCATGTTTAGTCCCCTAGTTCAACATCAGAAACCTCATAACACAGATTTGCCAGTTTATAGTCCTGACCATAAATCCATGGAGAAAGCAAAATGAAAGCCCCTGCTCTGGAAGAAGCTGAACACCCTCAAATCATGAATATCACTAAGGTTTTGCCTTGAGTTCTGTGGGTGAGGAAGCTCCTAGTGTCCCATAGCATTTTGGTGTGGGTTGAAATATAAAGAGGTCAATTCATACGACTCAAACACAGCACCAAATTTAGGGAAGTTGTTACATAGGTGCTGTCTTTAGAGACCAAATAGAGAGGCCATAAAGACAGCAATAAGTAAAAAATTTAACACTGCTTACCAGAGCTCTGTCCTAGGAGGATAAGAAGGGACACCATAGAGCTGTTACATAAGTGGTTACCTTTTGTTGATGGGAATATCCACTGCAGTTAAAAAAGCTTCCCCAAATTACTAAAGTAAAGCCTTTCTGCTTTACTGTGGCAGGTGTATATTTGACCTTCTAGAAGACAATTTGCTAATCAGGAGATGGAGAATGGATGCCAGACAGTCACTGCCATGCAGTAGGAACCAGGTCTGACGTCCTTGTAGCAGGACATCCTGATGCAATACTAAGTAAGGTCTGTGCTCCACAGGCTGGGGAGCAGTCTCTGGGTGGCAGTCAATAGGTGGGCACAGTAGCAACTATGAGCATCATTATGTCTCAGTGTAGACTTCTTTCTCCACTCCTGTGAACACAGCTGTGCTCATCTGACCTCTGAAGTCCTCTTCTTTTATGTTAGCAATTCACATCTTAGGAAATGGGAAAAGAGTGGATATTGTATTTGTGTAGTTCATGAACAATCACAAGGCAGGATGGACTTTGGTTTTCATACTGCAGTCCTTGCCGTATGAACATCTAGCAACAGGCATGTCCCTGCTTCCATCTCTTATAGTCCAAATAAGACAACACAAGGAGTATTTTCAGGGGTGGCTCAATGCTGTTAGCACCTTTGGGACCTTCTGTTTGGTTTCTGCAACCCTTGACTTGTTGGCAAGCCCATGGTGTCTGCTCTTTACCCTTCATCTCCCCCCTCCAAGAAAGGCAAGAAGGCAGCTCTGTGTGCCAGGCGTTAACCTGGGAAGCTGACCTGAGGAAAACATGTCCCATTTGTGCAGTTCAGTGTAACAGGAAAACATCTGTCCATAATGTCACATGAGATAAGGTGATTTTTGAGTCTGTTTACCTCACGTGGATTCAATTTTTGATCTTGGAAGGAATCCAAGCCAGAGAAAACTGCCTGCATACTGTGCTGTCCAGCCTGCAGAGCATGCACTGAGCAACTGGCTGCTGGAGAGATCCTGTCTCCTGGATGCTTTCTGGAGCTGCTTTGAGACTCCCAGCCCCTTCCCACCCTCCTTTCCACACTAGCAATAACCAGATACCCCTGTTTGCCTCCAGTATCTAAAAGAAGACACCTCAAATAAACTGAATGTTTCCCATTATTTAGGCTGATTTGGAGGTTTCCGTTGTTTCAACCTCGTCGTGATTCATCTGTGATATATTTTGTTTCTCATCATGGCTTTGATTGTTGTATTTTTAAGTGCAAAACTTTTGTAAGTTCTATAATAATACTCTGTTTTAAGGGAAGCTATATAGAAAAAAGTAAGCCAGAGTAAAACCAGTTCCAACCCCAGCCTCACACACAACAACCAGAGAGGGATGAAGTGCTGCCATATGCTGTTGATAGCCAGAAGACCCTGCAGGTGAAATTGTCAAGTGCACCTTTCTCCCTGCTTTGGCCTGACTTAGCTTCTGTGGAAGCCAATGATAGTTTTATCACTGACTTCACACCAGCAGAGTTTGGCAGCTCTGCGGAATAACGCAGGCTCGTAATCTCAAAATATGAGTTTCTGGACTGCACTTGACAGTGAAGCACTTGCATTCTTTCAAGTCCTGACCCAGGGTTTCTTGAAAAGCAACAGAAATATGAGGGGAGAAATGGAATTGTGTTTCTAGGGGCAGCCAAACATCTCCTCTGGAGGATGCATGTTAGGTCTGAGATGTGCTGGGGGCTTACTGTGAAGGGCTACTGAGAGGCAGAAGCAGGAATAAATGTGTCTGAAACCGTACATAAAATATGAATTCCTCTACCCAGAAAGGAGTTTTTAAAACAGAAGCCTGTAACTCTCAGCACCTTAATTCATCCAGAGACAGCTTTCCTTCAACTGCTTAGTGGGCTGACTTGCCATGGTGAAAGGAGATAAGTGAAAGAGGAGTGTAGAATATGACATATACTATTTTAGAAATTTTAAATGTCAAGATGCTTAGGCAATTTAGGTAATCAACAAGACAAAATGATGTGGGAAGAAATGTACCCCAAAACTGTTCCTGTTGAAGATATGTCCCCAAACAAAGATAAACAAGAAATGGTCTTTTCTAAATTTTGACCGGTGCTCTAATTTAGTGCAACCTTCCCCAGGCACAGCCAGGTAGTAAAAAGGGACAGGCTACACTTTCAGAGGAATAAAATCCTCTATTTAATTAATCCTCTTTAGTAAGAAAATATGTTCGAGCCCTCAGCCTGCCTTACACACTGGGGTCCTCAAGATGTCCTTGCTCATTCACAGTTGTTGTCAAAACAAGGGGAGGTGGAAATAAAGCAAGGAAGCACAGCTGAGGGGGAAAATGAGGCAGAATATGGAAATGAAGAAGAAATACAGGAGGACTGCATCACTGCCAAGAGGGTGGAAAAATAGGA
This sequence comes from Elanus axillaris, assembly GCA_026212715.1. NCBI lineage: Eukaryota > Metazoa > Chordata > Aves > Accipitriformes > Accipitridae > Elanus > Elanus axillaris. The sequence goes on along the minus strand of JANZLQ010000095.1, from coordinate 9,530,986 downwards.
AATCTGGGAAAATACCACCTGCAGCAAGATCTTTCAGACCAAAGAAAGAGCAAGAACAATCTCTCTCCATTTTCCATTCCATCTTGAATCCTTTGCAGAGGAAGTACTGTAACAGGCACAGAAGGCAGCCTTAGATTAAGTGGATACCGGCTTCTTCTGCCTTACATGGGCTTTGGGCCAGGACTAGAGTCGTTCTCTCCAAATCGAGGTCAGGTATGAGGTTGACCTCAGTCTCCGGCTAAAAAGCCACTGGAATGCCTTAGAGACAGTGTTACTAATGGGAACTCCCCGCAGTAAGGAACTGTTTTTGCAGGCTTGCACAGGCTCAGGTTGCCAGCACAAGGTGCAAGCAAGAAGGGAATTCAGCCATAATTTCCCACTCTTACTTCATACCAGGCAGAGCATTTCAGGAAGCCAAACCCACCAGCAAAACAGCCATGCCTTTGAACATGTGTGCCTCTCGAGCCAGAAACACAGAGCACCTGGGTATGTTTCTTTCTCTGGGGTCAAGGAACTTTTGTCCAGCCAAATCTCTCTCTCTTTATCATCAAGAGCAAATTTTATGGAGATCTAGGGTATGCCTTCTTTGTGTCTCACTGTCTGAAACATCATGAAATCCCATTGCCCACCTGATGGCACGTAAGAGCTGATTGTAGTCCATGTTCAAGAAATGATTCACCAGGCATATTTTCATAGGAGTGAGACAAGGGGCTGAGTGAACACACAAAGGCTCTAGACCTTCAGAGCTCCACCAAAGTCCCTGGTAGGCATCGATAACTGTGGCTTTGAAGCAAAGTATCTAACAGACTGTATTGGGTTTCTGTGGCGAGGTTTTGGTATCGGGGGGGTGGGGGTGTTACAGCAGCGGCTTCTGTGAGAAGCTGCTGGAAGCTTCCCCTTTGTCCGACAGAGCCAATACCAGCCGGTTCTAAGATGGACCCGC
>JANZLQ010000095.1:9497012-9526585 GCA_026212715.1 Elanus axillaris | reverse complement strand
GAATGGTTAATGACCTATTGCATTAGAATAATTACCCCCCCCCCCCCGCAAGAATTTATTGTTTTGCTATTGTTTTGCTAATTACATGCCTGCAATTAACATTTTCAATGTAGAAAGTAATTATATGTGCATCCAGTTCAACAAAAGCAGCTTTTCTGAAAAGAATCTGTTTTTTAGAAGGGTTTCACATTTTGGGTTATGCATGTAACTTCCATTAAAAAACCCCAAACACTAACATATGTAGAAAACAATTACTTTACTACCCTCTCCTCTATCTTCTTTGCCCACATAACACCACCTTTTTTGAGTCATGCAAATGATTCAGCACTTGGGGCAGCAGCACAAATCCAGTGCTGTAATATTTTCTGTTCACCTGCAGATCACAGAATGTCAGGTACTTATTTTCAGAGGTATCAACCTGCTAAAGAGCAGCTTTTCCTCAGCACATGCTGATGCTTCTGAATGGTGAAGGCTGAGACCTGCCCACAACATGTGGAGGGCGAAGCAAGTTGTCCCAGAGTAATTTTGATCTTTGGCTGCCTTCAGGGGATGTTGTGAAAGGGAATTATTTTTGCTTTTCCTCCAAATGGGCTCCCCACCCATGCTCCTAACTAACAGCTCAACTTGAAAGAGTTTACCCGGAGGAAACTATTAAACTGATGATCATTCTTGTGGTTTATGCATTGATACAAAAAATGTTTCATTTCAAAAAGAAAAAAATGCTGTGGTAGTTTCATAATAACATTTTCCTCCTCTTAAATAAACTTGGGCAGGATCCCAACGAAGGTGGTTGACTGTGTTGGATAATTAAAGGATAGATCTTTTTCAGCATAAAAAATTTGTGAACATTGTGTAAATATGCATTTAGGCAATTGAAGGATTGTGCTTCACAGTGTAGTCAAATTCATGGACAGCTGCTTTGGGATAGGACCTAGCTCAGCCAAAATGAGTGTTAGAAGTCAATGCAGAACACTTCCTGCCCAGGCTTTACTGATGTCAAACGCAGCTGTGGCATTTTGTTGAAATCTCCCTAGAACCAAAGTTACCTCACCTCGTCAGAAGGCTGTGCATGGTTTCTGCTTTCCCAAGCTCTTTCCAGGGGAACAGGAAAAGAGCAAGGTTGAGCTGAACAATTGGGAACTTCTCCCAAGAGGAGAGGAGATGGGAGAATATTTGGGAATGTGTTTGATTGTATTTGACATGTGGCAGTGGCATGGAGCCACAGGCAGGATTCTCTGTGAGAGGGAAAAGATGGTCCTTTCACTAAGCTCATTTGTCTTAAAAAAAGATGATTCCAGACTGGACCTCTTTGGTCTAAGAAATGAGCTGGGCAGCTCCCAGGAATTTCCCTGGAAGGCTCCCACCTACCTCTGAGCTGTGGCCAGGTCAGAGAAAGTGAATGTCTTTCCTTATCAGTCAGTATCTCACTCTTGCTCCTATTTCCTCCTCCATCTCCCCATGGCTGTTTTTGTCTTTTCTTTCTGCAAGGGAGTGAATTGGCTCTGAGACTGGACCCAGACTGGTTCAGATGACAGCTAAATGGGCATTTAACAGTTTTAGACTGGCACGTACAACAATCACAGACAGACTGAAAATCACTGACTTGACCAACAAGTTTTCAGAATCTTCCAGTGGCCTCATTTTCCCCTTCTGTTTTTCCTGTTGGTTGTCTCTTTTTCTCTCCCACCTGCAAAAACAGGTCTCTGCCCATTTATGTCTGAATTGTTCCCTAGTGATTTGGGAGTGGATCGCAGGTACTGCTTGGGAGTAATGTTGTTAGACTGGAAAGTGTGCAACACACAGACTCTGAATATGGCCTGCATGTTGGCTGTTGACTTTAATACTGATCATTGCTTTCCTACTGCTCCTCTTCATCTATAGACCCTGCAGGTGCTGGCACAGAGCTGGCACCAAGATGCCATTGGCATAAGTGATCTACTACTGACACAAAATAGTGAGAGTGATACCACAGTGGTGATGTAGGCACTGACAAAGAGAACTGGCTGATATGGGAATTGAAGATGATGGTTTCTGTGGAAATAAAATCTCCTGGCAGGAGTTTGTGATTTCTGCATAGGCTGACTAAAGTATCATTTGGGTGATAAATAATGAAAGAGAGCAGCCCATCTGCCTTACTACCAGCCCTGTCCCCTTGCACACTGGCTAACTCTTCCAAGGACTTCCAAGGACAGGATGAAACAGTGTGATCATTTGCCTTTTTAGTAATATGTACTCTTATTTATGTTTTGAGGTTAAATTGCTAGTGCATAGAAAGTCCTTGTGAAGCCTTTCTGTGTTGGTTTGCTCTTTTCAATGCCAAGATTCCTCCATTGATTCGGGGAAGAAAATGTTTAAGATGTTTCAGGGTCAGGACTGACCTTGGGGATAAGCAGTTGAACCATGAGGAGGTAGAGCTAGACAAGCACATCTGCATCATAAGTGTGCTCAAAAGAGGCCCTGAGATTCAGTGGCTCACCCAGACTAGAGATTACAAGTAGAGAGACATAAAAATCAGACAGAACCCTACAGCAAGGTCTCCTAAATGTCATGTGAATGTCCAGCATTCACAGGCAGATACCATGAAATGTTAAAACAAAGAAATAAATACTATCAAGATGATTACGGAGCTATTGTTGTGCTTGACCAATTAATACTTAGCAATTCACAGCTTGCATCAAACTTAGAAGCATTTTGCAATGTTAGGAATTATTTGTTGCTCCTGATGTCTTTTTTTTGCTTTAGCTAGGGAAATTTAGTCCTTGAAAAATACATGCAAATTCAGTCTGGTCTGTAAGTCACATCCTAATTTTACTGAGCTAGTTTACAAACCAATGATATATAATTTACTGCTAACTATTTGATAAAAAACTTACTGTTTGAGGGTGTGTGTGGGTTTTGGGTTTTTTTCTCTTCAAGCCAAACTGCTCCCTAGGGAAGTGTTGCCAGGTAAATTACTGATGTGTGTCTTGTGGTGACAATTTCAGGAATGTTCCAACTCCTGTCTTCCTTTACTCTATTTTCAGTAGGTTAGTCGAAAGATGACTTGAAGAGGTGGAGTCTGAGATAAAAGAGAACATAAATCAGATTACGAAAGTATATGCAGGAGCCTTTCCTTAACTGTTCCAATTCTCTAATATGTTTAACCCCAGGAACTAACTTGATGGGTAAAACTTAGATCATACTCAGAACCCCTAATTTTGCCTGAATCCTGTGTTGAAAAGGGGAATTATCCACTCTAAAACTTTATCCTCATCATCTGACTTGCATTTTAAGAAGTACTTCTATCTTCTTATTCTGACTCCAACAAAGGTGTTAGTTGTGTAGTGTAAGGGGCTGGATAGAGATGACTCATAAAAGAGCAGTAAGCTCTTTTTCTTACTTTTCTTTAGTAAGGGGATTTTCTTGACATTCAGTTCATCAATTAAAACTCCACTTCAGCAGAATGTGGTAGGGCTCTGCCATCTTTATCTTTTAAGATTTGTTTCCTAAGGAAGTGAGAAACATGCCATTACATGCTCCATATGTCTGTTTCTCTCTGTCATCCCCTCCTACCCCTCTGCCTGCCCTAACAGTGTTAAAATCTGCTGATTTATTTTAACCACAAGTATAACAGAGGAGTGAAGTTTCCAAAAATATCAAGCTGCTAGAAATGTCATGGAAATCAGAGGCTGGGTAATGTAAGACAATTTACAGCACAAGCTTACTCTTGTTAGACAGCAAAGTTTAGCCCTAGATAATCATCTGTAGGAAACCAAGCTTCTCTAGTTCTGCTACTCCTAGAAATACACATTTATTTCTTTGATTCTGAAGAACAATTATGTCCAGAGATCACATTTTGATATTATGCATATGTTTAAAAGTTAACTCAAACTGTTGACACTTCAATCTGCAGCCAGAGACCAGGAGTGCTAAGATCTCCTCGCAACAGCAATCGACCCAAATTCCTGGTGGGTGTTTCTTCTTCATTTTTGGCTAAACACTGCAGGTTTTCATACAGCTTTTGTCATTCACAACCTTAAACTAGTTCTGAAAGAGAACATTTTGTCTTGTCATCCCCTGCTTTGGATAACTAACTTTCCTCAAGAAAGGTTTTCAATAGCTTCTCAATAAGGGCAGCGGAATGACACACATTGTATTTGGCTATTCGGCTTATTGGTCCTAGAAAAGCTGCAGAAACTTAGACTTACATTGGTGAAGTACTTGAGCTGAATTCCAAGTTTTAAAAGGAATATCTTTCAGCCATGTCTCAGAAAGACAGTGAAGGTGGCTTTTGAATGCTTAGTTCAAGATCAGAAACATACTGGGCTTTTCCTGTCATGTAGAGTACCAAAATGATTCAGGTTCTCTCTGTTAATTCGAAGAAATTCAGAGAAGGGATTTTGTCCAGGCAAATACTATAACAAAATGGAGCAGACGAATCATGCTAGACCCTAATCTAACATTATTCTGATTCAGGCTTTGTCTGTCTTCTTGCAGCTGGTATTCTGCTGGGTTAAACATCATATCGTGCGCCCATGCAACAATGAACTTGTATCTGTTTTCCATCAGAAGTGTTGTTTCTAGGAAATCTAGTAGTGGGCACCAAGACTGGTGGAATTATGGTCCTACTAGGCTCTTTGTCAGCTACATCTCTGCTTCTAAAGGCCTCCACTTGGAGGAGTGACTCCTAGCTCTACATAGAGAAAAGTGGTTTGCATCCACAAAGTTCAAAGCTAGCCTTCTCCAAAGTGAGTGGGCCTTGTCCAGTACTTCACAGTACTTTTCTTGGTCCCTACTTAGCCACATGTAATGTCTCTGTGGCTTTGAGATACAAGAAGAATTTATTTGTATGCTTCCTTCAGGTAGTTTTGCATGGGAAAAGTGACAGACTATGTCATAGCCTGTAACAATAGCCATGTTTTTGCATTAAGGATATGTTTCACGTCATGGGGCTTGAAATGAGGGATATATTTCACTGTGATAGCATTCATGGAACTGGACAGTGTGCTCCTACATTCATAATGGCAGGGGTTGCTGGAACAAGCTGCTTCTGGAGATGCACTGAGATTTCTCTGAAGGAATTAGTTAGTCCACTCCCAAAGGGATCCCAAGGAAAGCACTATACACAATTGAAGAATCAGGATCTGACAGTAAACAAGAGTGCTCAGCTATTTGGCAGCATAGATGTTCTTACTGCTGTTATTTTCAAACCAAATCTGTTCTTTGTTGTGAAGCAGTGGGAGTTGACTCTGGGCATGCTGCTTCTGTTCACAGCAGGGCTGTCTCGGAATTGCAGTGAGGGGAATTTTAAGTGATCTCCTGCAGGATTATTCAGTTAATTGTCAGTGAGGACAGCTGGGTGACTTAGGTCCTCTCAGCAGGGAGCAATGTATGGTTTCACTGTGCTAGTAAGCCTGGCACTTTGCACTGTCCTCATGGTGAGAGTCTGTAGTATTTTCCAAGTGTCTGCAGAAAATGGTAGGAAATACAAGATTTCCTGCAATAATGCAGAGGCTGCACACATGGGACTTTTAGTGAGATCAGGGCAAAATATTCCTTAAGACCTGAGCCCAAATCAGGTTCCATGATGGAGAGGTCTTGATCAATTGCCTCTAAACTTCAGCCTTGAACTGAAGTGGTTATTTGGTCCGAAGTGCACTGCTTCACAAAGGAATTGTACAGGTTGTGCCTGAAACACAATCAGGTGGTTGTCACTTGAACCCACAGTATGTGGACTTCTACCCCACAGACTTCTCAGCCTCTCATACAACGACCTACCCTCTCTACCCAGTCTTAGGTGAGATTGATCCTGGCAGTTGAATTTCCTTTTGATTGAATGTGTAATGGACCAAATGACTATTATAAAATTAGGGCTAGAATTAGGTTTTAGGACATTACAATGCTCAGAACCAGCATGACTCAGTGGCAGATTCAAATGCAGCTACATGCCAAACAGTTCAGACCTGCTCCCTCAGTCCAAGTCAAGTCATGTCATAACATAGGACATGCCCTTATCTTTTATTTGGAGGGGTGGGAGTGAAAAAACATACCCTTCTGTCTTAAACAGCAATATGAATGCCATGAAAGCTTACTGAACCCTGATGCTATATATTAAAGCCAGCATAAACCTTGCAGAAGAATTCCAGCCTCATGGGAAATATTATATACAACGATGTTTGAGAACTAGGTCTGAAGGGTTTAGTTTGATGTCTTAATTGGGACCTGATGCACAGCTGCCACTGGCTTTCTTTGCTCCCTAATCTTAATTTCTTTTGCTTGGCAGACACCCTGCAGACAAGCAAGCCTTCAAAAGCTGAAGAAATGTGTTCTAGGTGAGCGACTAACAGGTTATATCCTAGAAACCTCTGCAGGATGTGCACAGTTAAACAGACTTTCCCAATGAGCTATTAGCAGTGTAGAGCCAGGCAGCTTTCTTTGGATGAGGCATGCACTTCTGTTCCTCTCCTGATCTTCAGGCCCAGGCCAAGAACACGTGAGTAACTTTTTTAGTTTTACAGAGTCCTGTGACCTGCAGGAGATTTATAGTAGCTGCAGAGAAACAGGTGCCAGAATGACCGTGGTATATTGGGAAATTCCATTCCACTAAGAGAGTGCAGATCCAGGAGATGGTCAGAGCTGGTCCAGGACTTTGAAGAGAGCACAGTCAACTTGAATGCCAACTTCTTTATTTCTTTTCTTTTTTTTCCCCTTTTCTCTTTTTTCCAGAAAGCCTAGGAATTTATTTGCAGAGTTCCTTATGTCTAAGTGGTGATGATAAGGGAATGAATACAGAGGATCCCTTGTTTTTGCCAATAGTGAAAAAATTTTTGCATCATGAATGATCAGTAGCTGTCTTGTAAGAGAGGTTTTTCCAAGGCTGGTTTTCAATCTTCCTTCAAAATGCTTGCCCTTGCCAGATTAACCACTGAGCCCAGCACCTCCTGGATGTCTGAATGATAAATAGGGGATGTGGAATTCACCTGTTCCAAAGTCACTGTGTCTAGGTGCCACATAAGTGCAGAGAGATTGTCAGATGGAATACACCTCCAAAATGGAAAAACAAAGCAAGAAGTCTAGAGGAAAGATTCTCTGCCTATGAGCTAGATTTATCCTAGAGAGATTCTCTGCCTGCAGACTCGACATCCGGCTGCTCTAAATTGTTGGGTTTGGGCTGTTTTAGAAGTTGTCATCCTCACATTGTGTATTCCTAATTTCCCTAGGAACATTCTTCTGTCTTGACTATTTTGGTTTTACCACTTCCTGGGGTCATGTTTTCCCATATGACTTGTAGCCTGGTCTCCTCCTAGTTCCTCAGTGTCAAAAAGGAGATCAGAAGATTGGGCATACACTGCATCTCCCCACAGTACTGTTGGCTTTGTGTACTCTGGAGCTGTTTCATTCATCCAAGAGGTAGTGATACTTGCTTTTGCCTTTCCTGCCACAAAAAATGACCACCCCAGAGTCAGCTTCTTCTTCAAACCAGCCAGACTGCTTTATGAAGTCCTAGAAATCTGGGCCAGAAAATGCCAGCTGGCTCAATCAGCTGGGTTTTTCTCTAAATCTAATTTGTTCTTCTATACTATATCTACAGTTATGTGTCCTCCCTCAGTTCTCTATTCATTGGCTTTCTGTTACACTGGGAAAAAGAAATCTGACAGAACATGCTCTCTGATGGACTGAATTTCCTTTTTATTTATTCTTTTAATAAAATTGCAGATGAAAATTTGGGGAAACAATGGTGAAATGTGTTGAAAATGTCAAACCATGGAGCAAAATGAGATGCTGAGATCCAGCTGTGACATTCCACAATGGATCTCCTCTCAGAGATCTGCCAGAAAGGAGCCGAACTGTGCTACTTACAGCTTCAAGTTAACTCTACACTGAAAGCTGGCACAAAGACGATAAATGTCCCTTTTTCTTGCACTTCTAGCATTTTCCCAGCAGGGACCAGTGGCCAGTAGCCAGGTTTCAAAGAGAACTATGATTGATGGGTGAATATGGAATGGGGAAGATATCTTGCTGCTTCCTCATGTCTAATTCCCACTGCTTTTGGAGGCTGTATCGCAAAGCACTGCTGGGAATAAACAAATGAGTTTCCTTTCTTGGACATCTTGATGCTTATGAGATGGACAGTTCAATGTGAAATCTGTTCATGCTCATTAAGTGATGATTTGTCATTTGTATACAAAGGTACATAAGCAGAGCTTCCCAAATAATCAGAATTAATAAAGACTCACTGTTAATGAGGGAAAATATGGCTTCCAGTGATCAGATCTACTGTGGGTGGAGATCGATATAAGTCCTATACAGTCTTCCTAATGTTACTGAAAGTGGGTCTTCTTTCATTCCTGCTGTGGCTAGCTCCACAAGGAGATCACTAACGTCCTCCTTGCAGAATGCCAGGTGGGTATTTAAATAGATTTTGCCAGTGACAGAAAGTCATTGAGGTGTAAAGGATAGCTTTGTTGTATTTTGCAATATTTTTTTGTGTGATTAAGACTTCTGTCATGCTGGACAGTATCTTCTACACTGGGTTTTGGGAAAACCTACTCTGAGTTGTAGGAGTGGACATTTTAGTACCAAAAGGGCTGCTTGAAATAAATTGCTAAGCACAGACTGCTTCTAGCTTGGAAGAGTGTTTTTAGCATGTATTTGCATCGTGCCTGTCCCACTGGAAGGCTTGTTTGTGTGCATCTTCTATAGGGGATGACATCAGATTGAATGAATGAAACGTCTGAATAGCTGAATGAGTGGTAGAAAATGGAACCCAGAAATACAGGCATCACACAAATGAAAACTTTCCTGATGTTCATCTAGAATAGTTTGTTGGGTATTTTTTGAGGGCAGTTGGTTGATTCATTCTGTCTTGCTAAAAGGAACAAATTTTGATGAATTCCCTCCAAATCATTACATCTTCCATTACTTGAAAAGAAATGTCAAGACCCTATGAATAAGTGAAAACATATACCAGTGGCAGGAAGAATCTATTAAGGGCTTTTCCCCCCTGCATTCTGATTTCACTGTTTCTGCAGTGAGTATTTGGCCATGCGATTTCTTTTTAACCTTCAGATTCATTGAGTGCCAATGATTAGTTGTAAAGCAAAAAAATCTTCAGATGCCTAGTAAGTGTTCTGCAGATGTAGGTGATGCTGTCTTGAGGTTAACTACAAAATAATAAAACCCCCAACCTCAGAGAGAGTCAGAGAGCTCTTGGGAGTGGTAATGCAGTACAGAGCCTTTCACCCTGAGGTCAGCAGGTCAAACCCATTCCAGATCAGGAGTGACCAGCAGTTATTATATGTCTGCTTTTGGATTTGCAGAGAGGATTTGCAAAGTGTTGCTTTTACTAGTGCTACTGGAAGGCCGTTCAGGCACCTATATTGCAAAACCTGCTGATCTATGTCATTCTTTGTAGATGACATGGGAATGAATACTTTATAAATGTCCAGAAATATGGGCTTATTTGCTATACAAAAATCATCAGAGTTGTCATCATCTGCCCTTTTGTGAGCACAGCAGAAAGATCAAAGATGCAATTGACCGCAATTAAGGACTTTTATTCTCTTATCTCTAGACATGGCCTCTGGGTTCAAAATCAGAACACTAATACCTCCCACCACAAAGTTAAGTCATTCTTCATGGGTATTTCACTAGAGATGTTTACCATCAAGAAGTGTCCAAGAATCTGAAATCAGTGCAAATAAAACTGCACGAAGATTGAAAGAGCAATAAATAGATTAAAAGAGAAAAGAAAGAAATAGCAATTAAAAAAAAAAAAAGAAAAAGAAAAAGCTGAGAATGTAAGAAAAAATCATCAGTCTCTGTAAGTCTGTTAGGGGCAGTGCTGACACACACACTCAACTTCCACAAGAAACATAGCCGCAGGCAGTACATTAGACATGTGGAAGGAGTACTGCATGAAGTCAAAGAAAATCTAAGCTTCTTTTCCTCTGCCATAAATCATAGCACATGGGTATTTTTCCAAGGCAAGGTGAAAGATTGATTTTTGCACAGTGTAGGGCTGCATATATTAGCTTCCGATTTTCAAGGAAATGGCACCATTTCTGAATTACGTGACATGCATTATGTTGTCAATTTCAATATGTGCAGTAATACCTAAACCTACTCCATCCTGCAACGTTGTTCTCTTCTGTTGTGCACCATCCCTTTCCCTGATTGCTGCTTTTCAAGCAATTTCTCCAAAGCAGCTTCCTTCTTGCTTTTCAACTGAAATTTGAGGCTGTGAAAGATATTAACTTCTCTGAGATGGCAGATGAATGAAATCCACCCCCACCCCTGTCACAGATTTAGGAGGCCAAATGATTTGGCTTCAGAGTATATCCACACCATACAAAGGAACAATATATAGATATACTTAGGATAGCACTGTCATTCTAGTAAGTGGTGTAACTGGATCAGACTAATTAATCCATCTAGAAGCTAAGCATGATGTTGACTTTGCATGACAGCAAAATCTGGTTTCAGGGATTGTGCATTCCTCATTACTTATGATAAACAACACAGAAGGATAAAGGAGAAATGAGTCTGGAAGAACAAAAATAAAAAAGGATAACTGTAGAGGGGAGCATGTGAGTTTTAGGAGGAAAAGGCAAGGGACTGGAAGAGCACAGAGGACATGGAAATCCGAGGCTTCATTAAACCTTGAACAGGGGAGTCTATTGGGCTTTCTGCCATAAAACCAGTGGTGCTGATGGGTCATACTCTATTGTCAAGTCCCTCTTTGGCAGTATTACTGTAGGGGCCCAGAACTGTAGCAACATGGGCAGCTTTATGACAGTGTATACACTAGTGTTTGTGAGCTCTTCCTATAGCACATCTAGCCCAAATATTTTGCACAAACTTTCATTTGTTATAATAGGAGAACAATGATGGAATTGCTTTCTAAAGTAATTTTCATTGGAAAGCAAACAGAAACCATCTTTCTGCATCTCAAGGGTTAAAGTAATTCCCTTGAAATCAGTGGTGCTCTAATAGTAGGGGCCTTGAGTCTATGCCTAAATGACCTGCTTTTATTATCATCTATCACATGTATGGGCATAGTCTCTATAGGCAAACTTTTTGTGTTGGTACAGACTGATACAATTAATGGGAATCTCCAACCTAAGCAGTGCAACTCTCCCAAGTTAATTTCATCCATTTCTCTACCTCTGCACGAACCCCACTTTAAGCCAAGCTTCACTATTGCCTGAAGTTTGCATGAGGCAATGGTCTGAAACATTTAGAGACTTCTAGGCAGTTTCATTCCAAGTTGGCTTTCTCTAAATCCACATCAGCTGGGAGCTTGCTGTGCCACAGAGATGGTATCAAAAGAATTAATATTAATAATATTATTAATATTATTTTCCTAGGTGATCTCAAGTGAATTAGGGTTCTTCAGACCTACTTTTTTCTCCAGATTAGTGGATCAGTCTCTGCCACAAAACTGGGAAGCATCTAGTGTGCAGGCACAGAAGAGCCTGGCACCCAGCATTTAGTCTGCAATTTCTCTCTTCCTGCTTCCTCTCCCACCCAACTTCTAGCTCGCTGAATCAGCTGCATGAAAGCTGCCCCTTCTCTCAAGATGTGTGAGCCAGTGCTGCCTTTTAAAATCTGGCAGAACAAAGTGGATATGCTCATATGCCTGTTTTGCTGCTCCAGCCTCAGCTTTGCTTACTGTCCCTCTTTCTGCTGCTGAACACCCAGTTGTTTAAAGAGCTTTTTAAATCATGAATTTAAAGAAACACAGACAAGGTAGAAACAAGATTATGAGGTCACAGAGGTGAGGGGAATTGACCCCATCTGAGAATGAAGGAAATGTGAGTGCAGAATAGATGCAGTCTGTGCTCTGGAGCTGTGACCCTGCCCTGTGAACTGTCTGACACGAGACTGCCCCAGAGCATGCCATTTCAGCTGATTTCACTTCCCAGCTCTTGGGTGCCAGTGCTGTGAAGACATACATAATTTTACTTCACATTACTCAAGCCCTAGGTTCCTTGCTTTCTGATAGAGGGCTCCTATGAGCTCTAGTAAACGTGGGAAGCAAATCTTTGTGAGACTTGCTTCTTTGTGGCTGTTACTGTAATAGGTGTTTTTTGCTTAGAACTGGATCTGTACAGTGTGGCAATGGTTGTGTTTGGTTGTTGTGTTGTGTTTGTTTTTTTTCTGGAAACAGAGCAAGGAATATTTGAATATCCCTTAGCAGGAAACCCTGATCTGCTTGGGTGAAAATCCCATGAAAACATTTCTGTTTACACAAAGCTGGGGGGGAGGGGGTGGGCAAAAGTAAGCCTTAATTTGTGTCTTAGATAATGATGAAATTAATCTGAACTGAGAATTACATGTTAAGTGATGACTAGTTGCTTCAGTGACTCTCTCCACAGTAGTAAATTGTCCCCTAACTACCCATGGGATTAAACTCTTCACAAGGTGAAAAAATTAATTTAGGAGAACCGCAATCCTCCAAGAAATTGAACTCCTATTTTCCTTTGAAGCTTCATGAGATTTGCAGAAAGAAGTCCCTCTGAGCCCAACATGGAGAAGATATCATTAGAGAAATGAAAATTAGTAGGAGTGCCACAATAAAACTACATTGCATGAAGACAGACTACGATGCTGCCCTGTCTGTACAAAGGCTCAGCCCCTATCCTAGGACTGTTTGCAATGGAAGATATTAAATTAAATGAATATTACTGCTGTTATTCCAGTTATGCACTACTCTTCCCACTCTGATTACATTAATCTTGCTTCAGAAGGGGGTTAGTGAAATTAATTCTTGGTATACTGTTAGAGAGGAAATCTTGTGCTGTGGTTGAGGGCAAGGTCACCTGAAGAGTTCCTTCCTCCACCCAATAAACATACTTCTTATGGCCAAAGGGAATGAAGTCTTGGGTGTATCCCAAACATGCAAATGGCAAAGAACCCCCCCAGCTCTGCAGGCTGCGCCCTTGGGAGTCTTTTGTGGTTTAAAAACAACAGAACTTGCTTCCTAGTTGCAGGCTTTGAGAGAGTATAGCTGTTGTGATGGGTTTCTCTGGACAACACGAGATCTCTACTACTTCATGGATGGATACAGCTGGCATCTACTGAATGTACTTCAAGACTGTGAACTAACTGTTTTACTGATATAGGTGTTCTTTTCAAAGCCTACCCATTGTTTAAAAGACTTTCTTGGCTGTGGATTTGAGTAGGCAATATTATATCCTTCCCTAGTGCTCTAGTTTATCTGGAAGTGACTACTCCATTCCTCCTTACTGCAAACTGGTATACATCCTCTCCTTTGCAAGGAAGCTATCTGAAATGATCCCTTTTGTGTCTTTGGGTGATCAGCTCTCCATCCTTCTCCCTTTTCCCAAACAAATATTTTTTCATACTTAAACTTTGAGTTACTGTTTCCGTGCTCTACACTGATATTGAGGGACAGAGCTTTTCAGCTTGTAAGGGTTTCCACTTTTTTTTTTCTTTCTCCCCCAAAATATTTGGCTAAATTTTACCCTAAACTATTCTCCTTTTAATTCCTAATATACCAGAAGTTCCCCAGACCCTACAAGTGCCCTGGGAAATTATCATCTTTCCAGTTTCTGAGCAAATGGCAGCAGCACTGCTGAGAGGAGTGTCACTTTGCAGAGCAGCTTCTTTGGGGCTTTCCTGGTCTGCTGTCTGTAGGACAGACCCATTAACAGAAGAGCTACAACCAAAGATCAGCACATCTAAGGTCTCCAGCCTCAGCAGAGACCCCCAGCAATCTGGGCAGATTTCCATTGTAAGCTTGCCTTGGAATCAATAAAATTTCATTAAAGCCCTGCTATGCCAAATGTAGCATATAAAGCTCAATGGAAAAAAAAAATTGCTGGCTCTTATAATTTTCCCAGTACAATTCTCTGGCCCATACTTTCTATTTCTACTGCCTCCTTGCACTTCATAGCAAAATTAGCTATTGCAGACAACAGCCGTAAACAAAAGGACAGCTAACTATTAGCCAAAGGCCATTAATTACTGCAGTGAACCAAAGTAATTCACAAATAACTGGAAATTTTATAGCTCAGATTTTGCCGTAGTTGTCAGCTGTCTGTTGTAGACTTCTCTGTACTACTTTTGTTAGGATGTATCAGCCTATGCCAGTTTTCCTCTTGTGACTTTTAGTGCTAGAAGGGGTTGTGGAATATGCTGTCTTTTAAATATGGCTCCTACTTTGGGAGATCCCATCACAGTCCCTATTTTTGTCAGCCAACTTAGTCAAACCAATGGAGCTGCAAGTATTAGTAGCAGAAATACAGTTACAGAAGAATAGAAAAGATATGAGAAAAAGCAATGTTGGTCTGCATGTAGATAACATTCTTTACAAAGAGGAGAGAAAGGGCTCTTCTCTGAAATCTTTTCCCAAAATAGATGACTTGATCTATAAGCTATCTAAACTTTCTTGTGATTACCTACATGGAATAACTGCTTTATTCTATACCACCACCAAAACCCATTGCTAGATCCCATGATTGAAAGCAGCAGCTTGTCAAATTCAGTCTAAAAATAAACCACAAAACTTCAGTTTGCAGGTAACTGCCGAACTGGAATAATGTACCTGAAAGCATTGGGAATTGTCTGTACTTTGCTGTCTGGATGTCAGAATTTGTATCTTGCAATGTTTTGTTTTGGTTTTGGTTTGGTTTTTTTTCTAGCTCAGATAAAAATTGTAATTGTAGTACAAGAATTCTTGAGTGACATGGGATTTTTGTTTGGCTGGTGCTTTGTAGAAGGGGCAGATTAGAACAATCACTTCTAAATTAAAGATTTAAAGTCTATGAAATATTTGCAGCACCCATGTTATGCAAGATATTTCATACTTACATATACCAAAGCCCTGGGGAAATTCAGTCCTAACATTCCCTTACCTATTCACTAAGAGGAACACCATAATCACACCAAGATAGGTATACAGGAATAAAATAACAAAGAAGGTACAATGCATAAAAAGATGTTGTAATTAATTTCCTTTTGAGTTTAACTGAATAAAAGCAGTGAATAATTTTATTTTTACCAGTAGATTTTTGACAAATAGACTTAAAATATTTCTCTTTAGATTTGTGGCTCAAACAGCTGCAGCTGAAACCAGCAATCAGCAAAGCCCCTTGTTTTTATTTGAGCTGAAGTGCCTTGTTGAAAATGGATTGGATTACAGGGATCAATCAGCAGCAGGTCGAGGATGCAAAGGGAACTCTGCCAATGCAGTGGGCTGCCAGGATCAGCGAAAATCCTTGGGCTAGTGGCAAGTCCTAATGTACTGGAAAATCCATTGTTTTACAAAGAGCTTTGGAGATAGGAAGTAGATCAAGTTGCAGAAGAATGCAAAAATAACAATAATTCTCTCCCAAGTTCCTTTTGTTCCTTTGCACATGACTGAAAGGAAAACAAACTCCATGGAGATGCTGCCCGAGTGTATGTTTAGCCAGTGCCAGGAGATCATCAGAAATAGGACAGATGCTAAAGCATGACCTTCCCTGAGTCATAGGTTAGGAGATGGAACATTTCTGAATTTCAATAGCAGTCAAATTAGAAATTTGAAAGCTGCCATATGGTTCTGTCCTGTGCAGTTCTGGATTCTCCCAGAATGGTGATGATTGCTGTTGCTTTCCATTAAATTAGAGTTGAATAATGTTGTTATTTATCTGGAGATGGTCACTTCTCAGGGTATTAAGCCTTGGTTAATGTCAGGAGGAGCTGACATCCCTTTGTGTCCCCAGTTGCACAGCAGATTCATTACACAACTTGCTGGGAATATTACTAAATAGACTAAAACCAGAGTAATTAATAACTTCTGTGTTCAATTCATTTAGACTTCAGTGATAGTTCTCTACTTGTCATTTATGAATTACCCCCCTCCTTCAGTTGGAGCTGTTTTCATAGCCATCTGAAGTCTGAAACTGCAGATGGCAAAGAGACGGTCATGAATCCTGCCTGGCCTTGTTGACACAGGAATCAGAGTTTCTAGATGAAAGTCAGGCATTTGCTGATCTACACATGAGTATTTGGGAATACTGACCTCCAGCTGGATGCTGAATAGAATGGTAGTTCAAAATTCCAAGAAATGTTTGCAGCGTGTGGCTCGTTCTCTTGAACTCTAGTCACATGGTGAGGTAACACAGATGTTTTTCCCAAATATTGCCATTATTAAAACCAGGTAGCTCTACTAGAAGCACAGAGGAAGAATGGATCTATCTGATGACATGATCTATTCCTCTGTCAATGGCAGGATATGGTTCCTATGAGACCATGTGTCAGATATTAAACGAATACTACACTTGAACTTAGCCTAACGTCTGGCATGAAAGGGTTAGAAAATCCACTTCATGAGCAGAGTTTATAACAATAATAAAAGTTCTCCAAACTTGGGAGCCTCATGAAAATCCACATAACAATCCAAGAAAAGCTGAACAGTGGAAAAAGTGAGGCATTTGAATATTCTTTCTCTTTCTGTGTTGGGCTGTGGTAACCTTGGTGGGACTGACTTAGAGGTGTTGAAGAGCTACAGTTCCTTTCAGAGTAATGTTCTCCTCACCTGCTTGCAAGAGAGCAGATTTTACGTTGTAAAATCAGGCAGAGAAGAGGAAGCTTCACAGATTTGTTAATTCTGATTTGAAATAGCAAATTCTTTGTGAAAGAATTTGGGCAGTGTATTTTGGGGGGACAAATGGAAGTATTTCATTCTGAGAAAATCAGCATGCCTGATTTCAGTGCTGACTCTTAAAACCTTGTAGGATAAAAGATTTTTAAAATATCAAAACAACATGGTATTTTGAAAGGAAGATGTGAAATGTTTCTTTCTGAAACTTGAAGGCTTCTGAACATATCCCTCTCCAGAATAAAGTGCCAGCAAAGTGGAAGACAGTTTTTCCTTCTTTTCCTTATTTTTTTCTACCACTTTCTTTACTGCTTGTTATTCTATATTTGGGACATAGATGTTACATGATTTTGGAAAGGAATGTCTATTTCTAGTTGCTCAGTGGAATACCTGAAACACTTTTAAAATTTTTTTGACAGTATGATGATATAATGAAGTTCAGAGATCTTGAGATACAAGGTTTAAAGTGGAGGGGATTATTTCCGTTTCATGTAATGTCAATTTTCCAAGGCTGTGATATCAGTGTCTCTCCAAAAGCATAAAATATAAACAAATATATAAGAAGGCTATGTTCTGTTGCTTGTTAAGCTGAGGATAACCAGAAAATTATTCTTTTCCAAAGTTTTGTGGTAATGCTGCCAGAAAGAAGGTCATTAGGAGGGAGCTGTATCGCCCTTTTTTGGAGGACTGTCTCTCAGACCATGTTTCATTTGAACAGCTTTCTCATTCCAAATGCTTAGGGGCATCTTCTGGAAGGAGGCACACTTCCAAACAGTAAAGTACCTCACATACACTCCTGTGATACAGTGCACAAACAGTGAACTTCTGCCTGCTGCCAGGACTGGCTGTTCATTTATTTTTCACATTCAGAATACACTGTGGGCATCACTGGCTGTCAGAGAATATATGAGGACCTCCCAGGTCAAAGCAAAAATTTCTGCTACTTGAGCTGGCAGAAGTGCTAAACTGTTATCCTTAGGTAAGGACTCAGGAGTGCAAAGCATATTCTATTTTAGGCCCTGAGCCATCTGTAAGTATGCATGTAAACTGCCAAACCCTGTTTATACCTGCTGATGCGAAAGCATCATGTACCTTTATCCCATTTAGAAAGTTGTAACCAGTGTATGTGAACTTCATCAGTTAATACTCCCTTTGTATTTCAGGCCTAAACAGCTGAACAGCGGAATAATTTAGCCATCCTTCTGCAAGAGTCTGTGAACATGTAAAATATATATCTGTATTATTTTAATTTTGCAAACAAAGCCCGCTTTATGTTCTTTATGTTGAAAGATTTAATTCATGTAGCAAATAGAAACATAGCTTGCCTATGTGTGGTAGGATGAATAGCATTTTAAGTGACTCTTCAATGGCTCCCATGACATCCTCTTAAACAATCAGAAGCACAATAAACTGGTGATTTAAGATGAAGAAGCTTCTTGATGGAGGAATAGATCAATAGAGTTTAATGGAAAAAGTCACTAATTTTTACTCTAGAGTAAACACTGATGATGTGACTGGAAACTTGATAGTTCCTAGGTTGGATTCTCAAGCATCTGACATGTTCATGTGCAAGATATTACTCATCTTTGCTCTGACAAGGATCTTCCTTTCTATGTTTCCCCCATCTCTCTTAGGAATCAGGTTTGGCTAGCAGGCATCTACCTAACTTGCATTCTATATTTAGCTTGCTCCAAAGCAAGACTCAATTTTGTTTACAGTGGCCAATTGACAAAACATGTTTACCAGTGCCTTTACCAAAGAATAAAGACCTTGGGTATTTCATGATGATGGAGACTTTGTGTGACAGTTAGGGGTCTGCCCACTTTTTCCACATCTTTCCCTAGGCGATAGAAGTTTCTGAGTTTTCAAAGAGAATAAAAATAGAGTACAAGTATGTCTATGTCTTTGCACTACTCTCTACTCGGTCCTCTTGCAATTTATCTTGCTAGCTCTTTAGAGCTCTTGATGCTCTCCCCTTCATCTGCACGAGCTCTGGGGATTTTCTGGGGTTGTTGGTTAAGTCACATCCCTTGGTGGTATGCACTGCCCATGTTACACCAGAAGGATGTAAATTCCTCCAGCTCTTGCCTGGGCAATAATGTTCTTTGCAGCTACTTCGAACAGTAAAACAGCAACAACACAGGCAAAGTGCAAATAGCCTCAGCTGGCTGCCTGTGTCTGTGCCAAACCTGGCTTGTGCGTCTGTAACAGTCATGTTGGTGCACTTAGGGCTTCGCTGAGCCCGAGACTTCTCTATCTGCCTCTCATGCTCTGCCCAGCACCAATAAGGCAGTCACTCACTTCAGGACCATCTCCTTCTTGCCGCAAACCTACATGCCAGATGGGAGACCTTTGTTTCCCAAAGGACATGATGCTGCACTTCTTGCAACAGTTGCTGGAGGGGAGAACAGCCTCTGCTCTTTGCCCTTTGGGATTTAACAGGTGCATCAACCAGTCTATTCATGTTTTTAGGAGTTCAGCCTAGCATGAATTTGGCTGTTAAATTTCTGTGGAGGCCATGAACAAGCACACTGGGAATCTGCATGTTGTTCTGGAGGTGGGTGATGTTCCACATCTGCAGGGAACTCAGGGACCCTGTGTCCTTAGCAGGATTTACTACATGACAGGCTGAAAACATGAGAAAAGTAGATGGTCTGTGTCTGCCCTGCAAGGCTGAAAGGGAGCTCAAGAGGAGTGATAAACATGCTCAGGTGTGACCTGTGTGTACTCTCCCTTGCACTATTGAGTGCTGGTCTGGCTGCAGCATGGGCTCAAAGCAGCCACACCTGTGTGAAAGTTGCTGGGTCTGGGCTGTCTCCTTTGAGCCTGTTCTAAGGTGCTAAGGGTGTTCAGGTCCTTTCTGGAGAGCTCTGCAGTTCAGGCTGAGTCCTGTGCTCATGGTTAGTAAGAACTGGTTTGAGCCTGTGTCTCCATATTCTGGATGTACCTCTGTGTGTGTCACATGGACTGTGTGAAAAAGTTTTAATATTTCTGTATATGGAAACCTATTCTGTTCATCAGAGCTACCCTGGACATTTTTTATATTAAGAGAAAGCTGAGATCCCCACTGGAGGAGTCCCTGGGAGTGCAGTCCTAGGCAATGCATACTGATAATTGTTGGGAAGGCCAGTGCAGAAAGCTAGAGATGGTGATAGAAGCTGGGAAATGGCATTGCAGCACAGAAGAGTTGTGAGAGAAAAGGATGACTTAGAGGTCAGTAATAAATAGTGCCCAAATCTCTCCAGGATGCAAGGCTGTGGGTACAGCCAGGCATCAGTCTGCAGCTAAGCAGAATTTGGTAAATTGCTTCCATTTTATAGCATGAAAATCAAGCTAGGGGCACAGAGAAGGCATAAAACTAGATCTGGTTAAAGGCTCAGTCCTTTTGCATTTTTCTTCCTTGAAAAATTAAAGGCATTGAGTTAAGGTCAGTGTTGGCTTGGTCACACAGGAGCTGAGGGTCTGAGGAGTTCAGTTTGTGGTCCTACCTTGAAGAGCATCTCCAGAAGGAATGACAAGGCTTTTGTTGCTGTTACCTGCAAATGAGCTTTGCTCGTTCCTTTTCACTTGGCAAAGAGACCTCTGAGGTTCCAGGATTTTACATTTTAAGATGTATGTTTTAACTGCTCGCTCATACAAAGTGCAAACCTGTCTGGGAAGAAAAACATTGCAATATATTATTTGTTTTGTTAATTGATTCAGACGGCTAGCAGAGAACTCATGTACAGGGAGAACCAATCTAAATCACTTTTATGAGCAGAGATATTCAATAGGGAATTTTGTTTTTACTGTGCTGCAGTTGGATATTTGGTATCAGGCTTCCTAAATGGACTTAATCTCAAGATTATAGTTCTCTATGGAGCCATTGGGGTCAGTTTGTAATTTCCCAGCTTTCCACACTTCAGGTGATGAGAAGGACATGCATGGGAATGGCATTCTTGTACTCATTTCATTATAGGAGGGACCTTTCCAGAAATGGAGGAGATTCCACTTTGCAAGGACTGGGGTGAGGAAGAAAGACCAAAGCACACACATCCATGCATTTTTAGAAGTCCTGATAATTATCCCTGGGAACAGTATATATGCATTCTGAATTTGTGTTTCTTGTGGATATTTCACTGTGATCCGGTTGGATTAATTACAACTGTGACTTCTTTACTGAAAACCATCACTGCTAAGTCATGGACAGGAGGGCTAGAACAGATAGCAAATTTTTTAGCTGACTGTGATCAGCTAGCTCGAAATTTATCCCTGGAAAAGGATGCCAGCAAGTTAGACTGCACCCAGAAGGAACATCTAGACATCAGCTTTGCAATCTAGCTTTATTTCTGTGGCTTAGAAACTTTGCTGCATCCTGAAGTAATCTTTAGGAAAACAAACAAACCAGAAAAACAAAATACAAACCTGAAATAATAGTGGAAAAAACAAAGCAGAGTTTGGATCATGGTTTCCAGTAAAACATGCAAACAACATGGAAGTTCAGTAATACAGCTGGAAATTGACAGGAGATAAACCCTTTTAGCCCCGCAAGTTAGATGGAAACTGCATATGGAGTAATTTTAAGGATCTAGCTCTCTAAATGTTCAGGCTTCCTTTCCTTCTCCTTTTCTTGGGTCCATGATGTCCATGAATGTGAGAAATAGTTAGGGAGGCTGTAAGCCATAGCACCAGTGATCTTAGATTTGCTTTCACATGGACCAAAATAGACCAAAGAAAATAACTAAACAAACTTGCCCTTTCCAGAATTAGGGAGCCTCTTCCTTGATGTTTAACTGCAGCTCTCCATGTTTTGTTAGCAGTGTGTATGGGCATCAACAACTGAACAGTCTGGGAGTATAATTGGATGAGGAAAAAAGCACAGGAACCAAAGCTGGAGGGTGATCTATCAGCTGGTTTCTGCCCCATATCATTCACCTGGCTGTATGTACACAGTTTTAAATATAAATGTCTTAAAAAGAGTTTTGGCACATTAGCAGAGGAGATGTTCAGGACAGACTGTGAAACATGACTTGTCCAAAGGGAACGCTTAAGAAGACCATGAACTGCTGCTTACTGAGAGCTTGAAAGGTAGAGGGAACACTTTACAGTAGTTGCCTCTTTTTGCTTCTTTGCACACTGGCTACTGGCTGCTATAAAAGGCAGCATTCTGGACCAAAGGACCTCTTTTTGTGACTCAGGTTATTTGCTCACATCCTCTCTATTTGGGCTTCATAAGATTTTCTGGCAGACTTGGGAGGTTGATCTTTTGAGGAAGACAGCATATATGGGTATGTTGCTGCTTGTTTAACAAGGCATTCATATCAGGAAGAAGAAAAAAATTTCTCAGTTGATTTCATTGTAATGTTTTCTAAGTGAAACTTTTCTGTTGTTGACTCTGAATACTTTCAAATTAAATTTGTGTAAGTTGAATATTAGAAAAGTTAATATGGAAGAATATTGATGTCTGAGATGGATTAAATACGTTGTTCATTGTGAGCCTTCTGAACAAAATTTAAAAAGCAATTAGCACTTTCTACTCTCCTATGTGCATATTTACTATTTAGGTAGTATATGTAATATAATTGAACATATTCATAGAAGTTTATCTGTTAATACATATTAAAACATACTACACATGTTAAAAATGTATGTAAATGTTAATGGCATGGTTTAGTCCTGTGTAAAGACTGCCCTCGAACTAGACTCTGAACTTCAGACTGTGCAGGTACATATAACTGTGTGGCTTTCTCTGGTTTTACACTGCAGGTGTTACTATATTTGTGATGAGTGATCTGTCTTTTTGCAGTGAGAGTTTCTGAGTTTTATCCTTATCAGTGACTCTGAAGTTTGTGCAACTGTAGAATTGCTGAAAAATTAAAATTACCATTGCTAATATGTAACTGCATAGTCCAAATCAAGATACCTCTTTTGGGACCATATTCAAAAGGCACGGAGTACTCAGTTTCTCCCAGGAGACTGAAAGAGAAAAAAATAACCAAAGGAAATGGCAGCTACTTCTGCACCCACTGAGGGGTGGTGCTCAAGCTGATGTGTAGATGGTACATTCCCACTGAGGTGTTGAGGAGAGCTCCATAGAAGACTATTAAACTTGCTGGTTAAAATGCAACCTCTGCAGTAAGTCTGTAAACCAAGAACTGAGAGGCTGTGAGGGAAAGGATTACTCTAAACTTGCCCTATTATACTCTTTGCTAAACATCCACTGCTGACTACTGCCAGATGCATCTTGTGCTAGATGGACCTTTGGTTTGACTCAGTATGATTGTCCCTGTGTTCTGCTGCGATCTATGAAAAGCGTGATTATAAGTGAGGTAGTGTTGTTACTAAACAGTTCTTGGAATGGCAAGCCTGTCAGCAATTTTTAGAGCAAAATTTTTACAGAAACCTTTTGAGTTTTGTTCTGTTTTGGAAGAAAATTAGTCCCCAGGTCAGTCTGTGAGGTCACTCAATCACTCAGCACTTCGAAGCAGATAGCCTTCCAGAACACATTGGGAAAAGCACTAGCAGAAAGCTGGCTATTCGTTCATGTTTCACACCTCCTTAATTACCCACCTGTGTTCCTTTTATTATCAAAGCTTGAATAGGATCACTCATAAAACAGAGGCTGAAAGGAAATTGCTGGTTTGCTCAGATTGCATCAGCAGTGTAAAATGGAATCATGTAATATCTGAACACTCTGCCCCTTTCATTTTCATTTTCCTTTGTTCCTTCCATGACACTATGAATCCTGCCCACCCAACACCTATGATACACTGAGCAGCACATGCCTATTAGGGAAAGGGAGACATGATTTTACAGTTGTCTACCATTTTTTCCCAGCCTAACACCTAGATTTCACACAAATCGCCATTTCAGTCCAATGAGTTACTGGAAAAGTAGTGTCAGGTCTCCTCAGCTGCTCACATACCCATTTCCAGTCAAGCTGCTCTATGAGAGGTATTTGAACAAACCAACAGCTTGGATTAGGAGGTGTGTAGATTCTCCAGTCTGTCCCAGTAATGAGTGGCTTCATTCTTACCAGTTCATTTCTAAAAGTGGAAGAGTTTGTAAGATGTGTAGTTTTTAACCAGTATGTATGTAGCATATCTGGGTGTGCAAATGCATGCTGTCCAATCCTATATGGCTTCTTACATTACAAAACCTGGTGCAGTTTTATAGCCCAAATATGTAGGAATGAAATGATGGATATTTTCCCACTGTGCATGTTTTACACAGTTCAGGAGATTTGTATGCTTGCCTTCCCTGATCTCGAGGATTCACTTTTTGTTGCTTTCACTCATCATGTTTTCCATTTACATTTATCCTGAGCTGGGTTTGGCTGACCTTTTGAATCTCCACTAAGGGCAAACCCCTGACTCCCCTCTTATGGAGAACTTGTTTCATGATCTAAGTCTATGTTAGTTTAAAACAGATTGTGCCATGAGCATCACTTCGAATGACATCCTATGAATTTGTGCTTTGAGGCTGGCACACTGATGTGGACTTTCCAATGGTTAAGGTGGAAGTATCCATGCAGTCCTTCTATGAGTGATTTGCCCCTACCCAGTGACGCCTGTTCAAGAAATAGGCAAAACCATATTTTTTAATTCTTCCACATCTGTGCTAAATTTGGTTAGAAGAAGCAGACAGACTTAAAAATTATTGGGAAACACTATCATGTATTTCATGTAATGTACAGAGAAACAAAGAGGACAGGCTCACAAGTTTAATTTCCTTGCAAAACCAATCTAAAAGTAAATCCTTCTGTTGGGTTTTCCTTTACCCAGCTCCCCTTCTGAAGGTCATGCTTCAGTTATTCCATGTTAGTTTGGAAGTGCAGTCAGTGATGTCTTCTTGTTTCCAGACCTCAGTTTTCACCAAGGTGATCTCCTAGTTCTGTGAGAGCTATATGTTGACTGCACACTCGATCCACCTCACCCAGACCCTTTTATCATGCTATTCCCCTTCACACCAGAATGTTGCTCTCATTCCCATTTTCCCTGGGAGTGGAAGCTCCTGACTTCCACATTTTTTCCAAGCAGGGGAACATACATGGTTTCTGTGTATGGTGGAGGGAGGTGCAAAAGATACTAGAGATACAAAAATATTTTTTTAATATTTCTTAATCCATGCCTCTGCCAAACAGTACAGCAGAAACAGCAATATCACCATCCATGTCTATATGACAGGACAGCAGCAGTTACCTTTAGGGTATAATAGTTGTTCATGAATCTGGCTCCAGATGTTAAATCAAGGTCAGCTTCAATGCCAAGTAGTTTGTCTTGTGATCGATTCTCCAACAATGGGCTTTGGAGAAATTTCCCACAGAGGGACAGGAAATGGGAGTTTTTCTTAATTAAAAAAAAAAAAAAAAAGAAGAAGAAGAAGAAAAGACAAACATCCATACATCCATGCTTTCCTGGCACAGTAAATGATGAGCTTGAAGATATTCTGTGGCAGTTACCTTAGGGTTTTGCCTGGTTTCCTTTTTGCTCCTGTTCGTCTTGCCCAGACCATTGCATCTGGCAGTAGGTCAGGAAGGCAACATAGAGGTTCAGGCTGTGCCTTCACTAGAAGGAAACACTGTGTTCCTCTTTGGGGTTCACTGTCATGAGGCACCTGGCCTGAGATGAAAACCTAGTGGAGACAAATTTGTTGTGTGAACAAGTGTGAGCAGGCCACAATAAAAGTTATGGGGAGAAGCCAACATTTACCTCTCACCACATACTTTTACAACTGCTGCTCCATCTTTACTAGCTCTGTCATTTTACTTCCCATATTGGCAAAATCAAAAAGACATATGCCTCTTCCCCCAGTGAAAAAAAGTCTCCCTGGCTTTGAGAAAACACTTGTGCAACATAAATCCTTGCAATTCTGCCCTTTGCTATTACTTTTGCTATGGGTAAAGCCAATGCTTTTCATTCTCAGCTGAGGGCCTTGCAAAATTACTTGACGTGCAACCTAAGAGCTGAAAATGGCAACTGTTTTCCAGCACAATGACATAAATTCCAAATTACATCTGTCTAAGTGGCAGCAGATCCAAAAGAGGTCAACTCTCTTAGCTTTCCTTTCAGGTGCAGGAGCTAAGGAGGGAAAGTCAGTGCACAGGCTCTGGCAAACTGAGAAGGACAAAGCTCTGGTAATGGAGGGTGGAGATAAGAATCTGACTCTGCAGGTTTTGGCAGGTTTGTGTCATTTTATCCATGCAGGACGAAGGAAGAAAATCACAAAGGGGACATGCAGCAACAGGGAAAAAACTGTTTTCTCTTTCAGACTCTTCCTGTGCTATTCTTCTTGTCCATTTTAACCTCCTAGTTTCATGAAACAAAAATGATGGAAACAGATAAGAAGTGACTTCAATTAAGGCTGATTCTTTCTTCCTCTTAAAGAGGAATCCAGGAAGCTCTCCACAGCCTTCTTTCTCTCTTTGAAGTGTTGACTTACCACCCTTCTCCCATTAACATATAATGGTCTAGCAGTGGGTGTGCTGGGATTTGACACCCAGTGGGGAACTGCACCTAATCCTGCATGATCACCTGATCCGGTTTGGCTTATTTTTGCAAGTCACTGACCCCATCTTCACCATTCAAAGCAGAAGAGGGGGAGGGCCAGAGAATTATTGTAGAGGACTTAGCCCAAGCCAGCCAGTCTCCACATAGGTGTCACAGAAGAGGGTTTCAAACACAGCCATGTAAGCAGAAGCCTGAAGGAGAGACTGCCTACAGACCCTTCATGAGGAAGAGGAGAGAGGGAGGAAGGATTTTATCAGGTGTCGGTGCATTTGATTGCATGGTGCTCCAGATGCTGCCTTTATCTTCCCAAGGCAGTGGATTGTGGTGACTCACCAGTCACTTAGTGGAGTGGAAACAGCTTATGACTCATGGCAATTAACAAGCAAGGAAAGGAGCCAGAAGGAAACTGCTCTAACACCACCAGCCTTATCTCTGTTACTGGGCTGTTTGCAAGAGCGCCTTGGGTCTGGCCATGTCAGCCCTGTAGGTAGCAGAGATTTGGCAGAGCTGGGAGTATGGGAGAGAAGGATATGGAGGGAAGATGGGCCTTATGCTTTCACGAATGGCTGTGGTTTCCTTAGGAGGCAGACAGCTGTTACTGCCTCTAGGAACCTCCCTATTTCCCAAAGAGAGAGTCTTGAACAATCTTGTCTGATTGTTTTTCCATCTGAGCTATGCACAACATCTGAGCAGGGATTCACCTTTGGTTTCAGACTTCTCTTTCTTCACCAGTGGAAAAGCAACACGAACCGGGGTTGACATACCATGCACAGATGCACTTGGTGCATCTCTTTTCTGGCATGGCAAAACTAACCACATCACAGTGCTCACAAAGGGCATTCCTATAAGCATCTCCTGTAGAAAGGAAGGCTGCTCCTCCTTTTCACCTGCTGTGTGGTGGGCAATGTGTTTTACAGCCCCATCTAGGGGAACAAATCTCAAATATGACACAGGAGATAATCTGCACAGGAACACATCTGCTTCACTGCTCCTGACCTGCTGGCTGCCTTGTCACACCATCAAGACACTTGTTCTGGTGGCTGCAAAAGGCTCAAGAGAGGTCTGGGACTGAAATTTTTCCCTGGAAGTGTGAGAGTAAGAATGAAGAAGATATGAGGATTTTTTGAGCAATGGCTGTTTTCTCCTCTTCCTTCTTCCCCTGCTTTTGCTTAATTTTGCTGGCCTAGCCCTGGATGTTTGGGAACATTTTTTTCCAGCTAAAATGGAATTAATTCATCTGAGCTGTAGATTAATACTCCAGTCGTTGCAGTCACTCATCACTACTTGTTCATAGATGGTGAAAGAAAGGGCAGAGGCAGGTAATTGCAGGCATTTGGCACACCTCGGTTTTTCCCAGGCCTGTTTCTTCTCCCTTCTTTTCTCTCTTTGTCCAGTCAAAAACAAGGCTGTGCTGTTCACTCAACACGGCCTCGATTTTATGATTACAAAAACAGCAGCAGGCAGAAGGTTTCCAAGAAGAGCACAGTCGCGTGCATGCCTGTCTCGTATGTGAGATAATCTGTAATGATTTTGGCTTCTGACAGTGGC
This sequence comes from Elanus axillaris, assembly GCA_026212715.1. Taxonomy (NCBI): domain Eukaryota; kingdom Metazoa; phylum Chordata; class Aves; order Accipitriformes; family Accipitridae; genus Elanus; species Elanus axillaris. The sequence continues at coordinate 9,498,961 of JANZLQ010000095.1, read as the reverse complement.
TGTCTGCAGTTGCAGAGATCAAAGTCCATAAAGAAACTGTACCTAAATACACAAGACTGACTGGTAAGTAACACCAACACCTCATGAAAATAAAAGTAAAATGTTTGGATTCTTCGTTTTTTGCAGGACTTTTCATTTCAAAGTCAAACTAAGAAAACCAGAAGACAAAACATAATATATATTTTGAGCTGAATCATAAGCCTTGATCAAAAAATGTAACTGAATTGAGGGAGGAAATTCCAGCTGGTTCTAGCTAGCACGATTAAGGTGCACCAGCCTCCCTGGTTAGCCATAAACAAGGCATGATTAGCATTTGTTCTGGGCTGCCTCTAGCTCCCCAACAGGAATGACCTGGTATCTCTCACACCTCTGGTAACAGGGGGACAGTATTTCATAGCAATCCAGAGCAAGGTGCAAAATCATCTCTCTTAAGATATGGCAAGATATTGGGAAGGCTCTTTCTCAGGAGTGTTTTGGCTCTGTGCCTGGGTTTTATTGTCTCTGCTCACCTCACTGTCTGGAACACAACATCCCAGACTCCTCTTTAACTTTTTTTTAACCAAAACTAAGAGGAACTCAAGTCGGAGCACAGTAACTTAGGCACATTAGCAGCTAGAACTGAGCTGGAAAATCAGATCCAAACACCATTTCTGTCAGGCTGACCTTTGTTATTTTTGTTTCTTTTGGTTGTTTCAGGGAAGTGCTTGCCACATACAGGTTGTTTCTTGGAAGTTTATTAGTTGTGTTTTCCCCCTAATTAGTTGACCAAAGATTTCTAAATGGAAAACTGACTACGAGTGACCATGAAATATCATAACAAGTTTCTACCAAGTAACCATTTATGCCAAAGTCTTTAAAGCTTTCAGGAATCATTAATTTTTACACAAATAATGGTGGATTTCCTAATAACTTCAGCTAACATGACATGCTGAATAACAAGGAACTGAAATCATCATGGAAGTAAATCTGTTATGGACTCAAACCAGTAATTTTTTTAGCTGAGGTCTGGTCCAGCTACAGAGAAAATTTTGCTCTGTTGGTTGGAGGTTTTTTGAGTCCTGCATAGTCTTCAAAGCAAGAGTGTAGGTTCAGTTCTGGGTTTGAAAAGAAATAACAATTCAAATCAGTTTTCAATCTGGGTTTGGGTTTGATTCAAAGCTGTCAAGTATATTCACAGAGTGATTAAAACTGTTCCAACAGCTCTGGCCATAAGGAAGTTAAGGCAAACCCAGAGGACATACAGATCTGGACAAGTACTCTTGTTATTAGCTAAATTTTTCTGTTAACTAAATGTTCATACAGACCAAAGACCCATTGTTTTAGGCAAGGCAAAAACCAGGTAGTTAGAAATTGCCCTGGTCCAAAAAATCTTTTGGTCTGTAGGCACAAAGCTGGTACAAGATGAGAAAAAAGAAGCAATATCTTCTTTCTCAGATGAGGATCTGAGGCATGGAGAGGTGAAGTGACCTGGTAAAGACAGTGCAGGAAGGCTGTAGCAGAGCTGGGAGGTGCACCCGAGTGCTGTGAGCCCATTGCTGCAACCACAGGCTGTCTGTCCTTCCTGCCTCACCCTCCACATCTGCTCGGCCGGCTTGTACGGCACCCGTTCAGATTCCATAAAACAAGACAGAACAGTGACCCAAGTGGCTGGGGAAAGAGGGGAGAAAGAAAGCCTGTTTATTTTTCTTTCTGCTACTTTATCTCACTTCAGTGGGAGCAGTTGAAAATGTCGAGGATAAATGAAAACAACTGTTGGGCATCAGTCCAAGTGGTTAACAAAGAACACCAAACTCTTTTAAGTCCTACAACTAAAAGGTGTTGGCATAGAAAGAATAGCATTTTTCTTTGTAGAAATCATTTGTTGGACTCTAGTTCTGAATAGGACTCCTTGCCTTCTCCCTCTTCCCCCCCACTTTAAAAAAAAAAATCACACAAAACCCAATATTCCC
>JANZLQ010000095.1:9464641-9489000 GCA_026212715.1 Elanus axillaris | reverse complement strand
GGGGGCTAATATCCTCTCCAGAGTTCCGCTCTCACCCCTTTGGCATCTTTATTTGCCAGCTCATTAGAAAACATCTTTTCAAAATTTTGCTCTAATTGAAGTGGACAGATGCTATTTCTCCACAAAAGGAAGTGGTATGAAGAAAGCCTGTAAGAGTTAGCCTGGCATTTTCTTTTGTTGCATTTTATGTTTATTGACCATTTTTTTCCTTCCCACAAATAAACTCAATAGGATAGACACGAGTCCCTTGGCAACAAGGAAACAGAAATCACACTGGTAGGCATATGTCCTGGTCTACAGTCTCAGAAAGCTTTGCCAGGGTCCAGGTTTGCCAGATCAATGTTACATATGTCTTTTACATGCTGGCAGCAGTCTTTTTTGTTTAGGATAAACTGACTACTGAGTAGGAAGAAATATTTGGGCTTAACCAAGATACAGCATGGAAGAGCATGACCAAATGATATATATATACACCATGCATATGCAAAACTTCTGAAGCCTGTGAGATCCCATGGTTGTAACTGGCAGGAAGTCCAGTAGAAAGCCAGGCAGTGCTGCTCTGTAGGTCTAGCCTCATTCCCCTGATCTTCTTGGCCCATTTGCAGGAAACTCGGGGTGATGTTTATGGACTCAGTTTTGCAGGAGGTCAGCTGAGGGGCTTGTAAGTCTCTGATGGCCTCGAAATCCAGCAGTGCAGGACTGGATCTGGTTCCCATGGTTCTGCTTACTGGCTGTTCTGAAAATTAAGTCCAGAAGCTGCCAGAGCAGTATAAGCAATAGATGTCTTTTAGCTTATGTCTAGCCTCGATAAATATTCACTCAGAGGCTTGCATTCACCACAACCTCCAGCTCCAGAACCTGGATACACCTGCATCCAGGTAGAAACCAAACAGGATTCTCCCATGCAAAGAAGCAGGGAGGGTGTCCAGTGCATACTGAGTATTGATCTGAATCCCACATTGCTGATATATCTCATTACCCCCAAAGTCACTTTCCATCTATCTATCCCTTGTCACTTTGATTTGACCTTTTCACTAACACTGCCTCACATGCCAGAGCACAATGTCGCTGAAATCACTGTTCTGCATTACTAGGCTTCTGGAGTGTAACAGTCTAGTCTAAAGCCCACCAAAATCAATGTACGGATTCCCATGGGCTTGCTAGGGCTTTGCAATGACTTCTAAACATATGGCCCACTTTTCCCTCTGCAGCAAGCTCGTACAGTAAAGCAGCACTAATAGAGCTAGTCAGCTAGCAATGACTGACATGAGCTCACCTTAGTCAGAGATGAAGGTAATTGCCAGAATCACTGCTGCAAACTTCACTGACTGATTCCTGTCAAGGTGAGCTAAGCTGTTAACGAGAAACATCCCCCTGTGCCTTCATAAATTGTTTTACTGTATGTAAAGCAGTGGTTAAATAAACAGCCCTCATCTACTCCATGTAAAGGAAAAGCAGTGCTTATCAGGAGAGGAGAGCCATGGATTTACTTCTTACAAGGTTATACTTGCTCTCAAAAATGCGCATACGTCATCTGGCAAATCACAGCCCCAAAAGTCCACAGAAGAAAGTAGAGGAGCCAGGCGTTCCTTTCTAGGGCAGACACGAGATGGTGCTCTTATGTTCACAAGTTGTGGCCATAGGGATGAGGAGGGAAGCCTGCAGCTCCCTGCCCAGGGTGGCCTGCCAGCATAGCCGGGGAGCAGTGCTCCGCACAGCACAGAGAGCATCGTTACAGAGGTTCTCTGTGTGTGTGCCCCAATCTGGATGTGCGGAGCTGGAGTTAAGGCACTGGATGTGCGGAGCTGGAGTTAAGGCAGTGCACATGCTGTGGGGTGTGATGAGGGGATTCGGAGCAAATAAAGTTTAATTAGTGCACAGTGACCCTTAACAGTAATTTCCTGTGTGATGAAATGCCTACCATCAGTGATCAAAATGTACTGCTTAATCGCATAGCATTTTTCTTGGAAATATGCATTTACTTTGAGCTTTCATGTTTTCCTCTTTTTCCTCAGGGAAAGTGTAAAACATATTTCTAACACAGACTTGAAGTGGCAGTTCCCCTCTCTGCTCTTAATTCTCATGGCCAGCATTGTTTTTTCCCCTCTCTGATTTGCAGGCCTGGCCCTGACAAGTTTTCCAGTGCTGGGATGAGAGAGCAGGACCCAGCTCTGGTTCAAATGACTCATTGATAAGGACTGTTTGGACATCAGTAAAGTGTGCAGTGCTCTTCAGCACATCTGCCTGAGGGACTATGCGGGGACTCCTCTAGCCTCAAGGCAATGAATCTAGTTACCCTGGGTGAGTGATTCCCATTAGGGCACCTTACAGTGGAGATCACAAATCAGGCACCAGAGTAGCACAGGGGAATTGCTTCCAGCCTTTGTGTCTTTCCTTTTACACTTTCTACCTTCATAGCGCACTGAGTCGACAGGCCCAGGGTCCATGGTACAGAATGTGTGGGGATTGACCAAAAAATTGGCTGTCTCTCCCTTTTCATCTCTGCTGTGAAGTGGGATGACAAGATAAGATGGGAGAAAAGGGAAAGGACAAAATGTGTCAGTGCTGCAGTTTCACAAGGGAGAGCAAAAGTCACTGGTTAAAGCAAGATACCTACAGGGGTCAGTGACAGAGGGGGAAGAAGAGACATCTTTGTGTGGGTGTTGTCAGGATAAAGGGTTTTGAGAGCAGACCTTGGTGGCATCTGGCATGCAGAAGCTTCTGGAAGAGACACTGGGGCAAGGAGTGCAGTGAGGTCCACCAGGCACTGCAGTCAGACAAGGAGACCTTGCCTGGAGTTTGGGTATCAAGTTTGGGGTAGAGAGAGTTAGCTGGAGAAGAATGGGGCTGGTGTTACAAGAAGGGGTGGGAAGAAGGAGGATGATGCTCAGTATGGATCCTTATACTCCAGGTGACCCACATTTGATTGGCAAGGCAGATATTTGGAGAGAGTCAAGGAGTGGAGTTGTGCCTAGGTATGAGATCAGGCATGAACTATTGAGAAAACGAAGTGAGGAGATGACTCAATCGCAATATTTTTAAGTGCTTCTATGCTGGATCATTCCAGAGCAAACCTGCATGCTAACAGTCTTGTCAAACATGACATCTTCTTTCTTGTCCTGCATCACTAGTGATTAATGAAACACACATATCCTCTCAGCAATGTCCTCAGCCATTTTCACTTCCCCTCAGTTGCTAGTGTGCTCTGGCCTGTATCTCCTTTCAGGCTGTAACTCTGTGGAGCAGAGGCTGGTTGTCAGTGCAGAGACTCGTGGTAGATCTGGGTTCAGCCCCAAACCCTGCTTCACTGCAAAACCACAGCAGTCCTAACACACCAGAAGCCTGGGACTCTGGGTCCTGACACTGGGTTCTCTGATGTCTCTAATAAGATGTGAACTCGAGTGTTTTTGCAATTGGGGCACTTGGACTCCTCTGAGGAGATAGATTTGTCTCAGGTACATAAGAGCAGAGATTGCACTGAAAGTATTCTCCCAGGAGGGACATTAAGCATTCTCTCTTCTACCCGTCTGGCCTGTTTTTGTGAGATGTGGGAACATAATATGCATGAGGTTTCTCCCCTGTGTCTGGTTTTGTTGAAACTGGCTCATGTGTTCAGAAATTGTAAGGGGTGGGGTGGAGTAACAGAAAAAGAAAGACAGGCTGTATGGATTCATTAAATATTCAGCTGCAAAATAATGCTAATTGCATGGTCTCTTACTGCCATAATAATTGGGGTTTCCATTAGAAAATTAAATCCACTCCCAGATGAGATGCACCACAGATGAGATTCAGCCACAGCTCTGTTCTCTCTCTCGAAAGCTTTTTGAATATTGCTCTTTTCATTTCCCTTGCTGACAGGGCCTCAAATGACAAGGGCCGCAATTGCAGAAGACGCTGCAAGAGCCCACTGACAGGTGATTAACAGCTCCTGGATGCTGTGAGCCTGACCACACTTCTGACCACAGGAGCAGTTAAACAAATTATCAGCAGAGAAGTTTTGTGGTTAACTAACCCTTTTCTCTAAAAAAGTTTGCTAATGATGTTCCCAGGCCTGGCACCCCTATGCACTTGTGAGCCAGGCACTGTGTGCTGAGACATACTGTTTCTTATATCTAACAGAGTCTTTTAAAACACAACAATTATGACAACAAAGACCAAACTGGAAGGCAGAAAGGAATATGGACTCTCAGTAATATACAGAGCAAAAACTGAATAAAGGAGTGTATTTTAATAGACTAGTTCTTTGGAGAGTCTTTCAGCCAGGTGAGGAAGCTAGAAATTTTTTGGCCCCATTTATTTCAGAGCAGTCTTTAGACAGAGCTTTCTGTCAGAGCCAACACTCCGTTCTTCATCCCAGCCAGGGCCTGAGAGAGCAGGGTAAATCCCTGACATTTTGGAGGGCTCAGGAGTCAGAATCCGAGAAGTTGGCTGATATCCTAAACACGGGCAGCAATTGAGCAAACACTTCCTCTTGCTACTTGCCCAAAGCCCTTGTTGGAACCAATCCAAGGGGTGAAGGGACAGGGGGGAATCACACCATGGGATGAGAGGGAGAGGAATCCCCGTCAGCACTCTGGGGTGTTGACTGTATGGGAGAAGGAAGGAGGGATCCACTTAACCCCCTCTAGGGCCATTGTAGGCTTTGTAGAGTGGCGAGTGCAGAAAACTTCACAGTAAGTCACTCGAACAGGATTTGATTGCAAAAAAACCTCACTGCTCTGATGGGTAAAGGAGACAGGAAAAGGTGGGAGGTGGCACATGTAGGCCTATGGTCTGGGGACTCTCAGAGAGGAAGACTTCACCTGGAGTAGCAGGGTGCTCCAGACCTGCTTCTGTCTGCTGCTTGGACTATACACGTGATTTGGCATGAATTCACACTTTTGTTGCTGAAAATTATTTAATTCTCAAGCCAAAATTCTTATCCAGGTTGGTTGAGCTGCAGCTATCCTGGGAGATGTACCACTAAGATGCTCTTAGCTCCACACACTGGATGTTTGTTAGTCTGCTAGTCCCCAGATAATTAATGAACTATGTATGTCACAGGGGTTTGCTCTATCATCTCACCTTCCCCTCACACATGAGAGATCCCTTATACCTAAAGGCATGTCGCTAAGGCTCCAGCACTGTCTTGTTGCAGTACAGAGACAGACTACTGATTACCTTGGATGCCTCCCTGGTGTATCTTACTCACTCAAAGTTATATTTGATCAGAAGAGCTAAGGGTGGAAGGGAGCTGAGGGGATTCCATGCCCTGGGGTGGTTCATCTAATCATGTGGACATCATCTTCATGACTTTGCAGAGGCTTTGGGTTCTTGGCACCTGCATATCTATGACTGAGAGTCTAGTCTTCTCAGAAAAGGCGTGCTTAGGACTAACCTCAGTCTTTGCACTTTATTTAGATGTGGCTGGGTGAAATTGAACACATGAGGATGGAGGACACAAGAATACTCTTCTGGCTTTAATCTGTTAATTAAGAATGTGTAGTGATGTTTTGTGAGATTCCTGTCATACAGTGTGTCTTACAGCTAGTTCTTAGGAAGCTGTAGTGGTCCAAGGTATAGAAACAGCTCTTACCCTAGCTCTGCTGAAGATCCAAGTAGTTTTCAAGAAGCCAGGAGCTCCAGGTCTGCCACTCATTTGGACTCCTCCCCATGCATCCTGGTCTTGTCTTTTCCTGAGACTGATTGGGGAAGAGCATGTTCCAGAGATCATCAGATCATGTCATGAGGGCATAGAGAGGAACATGCTGGGTGCCACCGTGATTATGTCAGGTTTGAAGAGACAGGAGTTACCAGGAGAGATGGAAAGTTACAATAACTCAGGTAGTGTGTCCGTTTTAATTGTAGCCTCTCCTCCTTTCTCTTCCCTCCTCTTACGTTATAACGTAGGCATTGTTTGTCATGATAATTAATTCAATAGCTCTCCAAGGAATAAAAGCAGATGGTTTCACACCCTTACACAGTGAATTGCTTAAGTGAGAGAAAAGTCATTAAGTGCAATCGCTGGCGAGAGGTTTTCAGCTCCAGTAACTCATTGAGGTGTGCGCAGAGAGCACAGAGTGTGAGTACTTGCCATATTTAGGTGCAGAGTGTTTGCAGTGAAAAACATTATCTGAACCTACCTTTTTTCCTTACAGGTAATAGAAGCAGGTGGCTGTGCAAAGTCCAAGCCTGAAGTGCTTTTTCACTTCGAAGGCTTTGGGGTACAATGCTTTCTTTTTCTCCTTGATGCATGAATGAGAAGTTAGGTCTGCTTGCAACCTGGCTTAGCCTCTGCATACCGAACCCAGTTGAAAATACTGGCTATATTTGTTCAGAATTGAGAGGGAAGAAGAAAGCAAAGCTGATGTTATATTCAGGCTCTTCTGAGCTTCTTCTGTGTGTCCTGCCATTATAATTTCAGAGAAAGAGTGTTATGCCTTCCAGTAAGGCAAATAATGTGATTTTGAAATCATGCAGTGGCTTATGCAATTTATATAACAGCTCAAATAGCTTTTTCTTTAAACAAGAGTTATTAATATTTCTCTAAGTAGCTTTTTTGTTCTGAAAAAAGGTATGAAAAGAAAATTAATCCTGGGGAGGAGCTTTACCTCAAACAGTAGCTGATCCTAATTCAGGAGTAAAGTCCAGAATAAGCTGGAGCAGCTGCAGCGTCTTACCTACTGGAAAGAACACATCACATACACTGATCTATCTAGGTCAAATGCTGACATGGGGAGTATAGCAACTGTTTCTTCAGGTATTTTGTAAGACAAAAACCTCACTCTCTTTCTAGTATGAAGAATGAAGAATATTTGCATTGTTATTCTCTGTCTTCTTACTCTGGCAGTCTTCTAAACTACCTTCTGTCTGCCAGTCTTTCCTCCCACCAAGGAATAGGGGTCCATGCCCAGAAATAGAGTGAGGGATAGTAACAAACTGCCTCCTACCATGCAACTGAGAAAAGTCCTTCTAAATCTGAAGGCTGATTCTCAGTTTCCTGGGATGTGCTGGAGTCAGGGAAGTCATTGTATGCCTACCCACTTTTAAAATGCCGTCTTCCCATCACGGAATTCAATCCACTGGGTTGAATCCACTAGATTTGAAAAATCCTCAAATCTACTCCAAAATCTATCTTCTAAGTAGGATGCTACTAGTATGAAGTATTTGATTTCCTGCCCCACTCCAAAACTTGGCCGTGGGACAGATGGATCTCAGAATCTTCTCATGAGGAGAGACATTCATTTCTGTTCTCTGGCACATCTCATCTGGGCTCTCTCTTTCTCAATTTAAAAGAAAACACCAGAACAGCAACTCACCTCCCCATCCAACAGGTTCCTCAGGAGACCTGCAATCTTGCCGTGGGGCACCCTTCTCTTCTGCTGAAGATTTGCAGAAGGGAATTCAAGACTGATGGGGCCAAATGGTAACAGAGAAGTGGTGTTCAACTGTAGCAAACGTGCAGGTGTATGAGAAACTACCACATCTAAAGAGGAGACTGCCACGTTCTAAAAACCTGCCAGTTTAGGTGCCTGTAGAGTTTTTGGACTGCAGTTTTGGTCTTAGCACCTTAATCCTGTTTCAGCTGCTTCCGCTCTATTTTTGTCCCTTTGTAACTGGTTCTAAGTCCCTCAGCTAGAGGCACTTGGGGCTTCTGGCTGCCATTCAGAAATATGGATCTCCTCTATGTCTTTGTGATGTCTGCCTGCCCCATGAAGATCCTTTAGATACCACAGGAAATCTAAAATGTCTTGTTGACTGAATTCAAAACTGCTTTGGTTCTTTTTCTTTTAATCACAACTTTGTTTCAAAGTTTTGGAATGAACCCTAGTATTTACTCACAAATTATCCTGAAAGAGACCAATGTGTCCACCCACCTGCAGGATTCACTGAAAAGGGCACTGCTAAAAGACAAGGAAGTTTTTTTAAGAGAGAAATTTTATGAGGGCCATTGGTTTCCAAAATGAAAGCTTGACCAACCTGAGGGCTCTATTCCTGAGACAGGAAGGGTAACAACCCTTCATTTGCCCTATAATCCCTAAAGTCAAATGTTTGCTTTCTCTATGACAAAGCCAATGCAAAAGTCCACTAATGACTGGTGGTAATTTTAAGTAATAGATATGCTTTTTTTTTTTTTTTGGTTGACAGTGGGTTTTTTTAATGTGTTTACATGAAAAATAACATGCAAATGCATAATTACTAGCATGCTTTCTGAGTAAGGTTTTTTAAAGCAAAAAATAATGTCAAGAAGTGTAAAAATTTTTTCTCTGAGTTTTCCTGCCCTCTGATGTGTTGTTATGACTTTTGTTTTCACGGTGTCAGAGCCATGGGTTAGTTCTGCCAAGAAAAATCTACATGTTCCTGTATGTCTTTACAGCAGTTAGAGCAAGTTTCTAGGATTTTGCTTGCTTTTGCAGAGAGATTTGTTAGCAAAAACTATCTCTGTGTACTATAGAAGGACCATGAACAAACAAGCATTTTCTGGATTAAACACGTGTTGCTTTCAAATCAGCCATAGAAAGATGAGGTCACTTGCAGTTGGGTCTATCAGTCAGACCTGCATGAAGAATGGCGTTTTTTTCCCCCCAGTGGTTACAAGGAAAATTAGGAGAGGCAAGGAGAGAATTGTATTTTGTAAGACCAAATCATAGTGTTGTGGGTCATTTGGTGAAAAAAAGGAAATAAAAAATCAGCCAATTTGGGCCACTCCATTTCACTTTCATGTTATTTAACTCTGAAGCTAGTGACAACAGTTTTCAAAGAATAAAATCAGAACTAGCAGAGCAAACTTCAAACATGCATGGAAATAGAGGAAAAAGAAACCAACCTGCATGGTCAGTTCATAACTGCATGTTAGAGAGACAGCATGATTTAAGGACTAAGTTTTTCTCAAAGTTTCTAAAGCTAAGCGTCCTTCAAAAAAAAAAGCTGAAAGCACTCTACCTTCCCTCTGAGTATGTAAATTCAGCAAAGGCTTGGACAGCAGCTTTTGTTGCACTTCATGATGGGCTTCTTTTTATGTTTTAAGTGGTGAAACCAGTAAAAAGCAAGCCCTGAGGGCAAGGAGCAGTTTGGAGCTACTGTTTCAGGCTCTCTGCAAACTCAGGGTACCATTGCTGCCTTAGTATTGCTACATCTATTATAGGTTTTTCCTTCTGTATATTCTATAGCAGACAGTGTTTAAACTCTATAGGATAGATACAAGCAAAAGTGCAACATAGCATCATAGATTATGCCTTTCTTTTTCATAATATCTTCATAAAGTTATTAGCTAGGGCCTTAGGTGCTTCACTTTAAGTGTATTTAGACAGCCACTTATTTCTGAGGATCTGAGACTATGAGTGTCTAAAGGAGTTCTTAAGAGGCCTTTTGCTTTTTAGCCATTCCTCTCACCTCCCCACACCTAGAATCATAGAGTATTTTGGGAAACACTGAACTTTACTGTTTATGTCAGGGCTCATGCTTCAGATCCAGCACTGCTCTTGATCCCCTTGTGATCTGGTCCTCTTCACCACTCAGTGTGTCTGAGTTTCCTAATTTTTTGATAATTAATAATGAAGCTCTCACCCCACACTGGCCATAGCAGCTAACTGACTGCTGATGAGGTGCTTAGACCAGTGGCAATGGAAAACACTGCTGAGAGGAAATGCTTATTTGATCAGTTCTGAGCTCTGAGATCTGTGTGGCACAGAAGCTGTATTATCCGTAAACACCTAAAGGAAATCTAAATCTTTGGAGAGAAACTCACAAAAAATCTATTGAACCTCTGCATTTTGTATTTTTAGTTCCACAGACTGTCATAGGCATCTCCCTTGAATTTTCTGTTTTATAATTATTCACAAAATGAATGACGTGTTATAGGCAGCTGTCAAATCTGTTTAAATTCCTCTATTCGCAGTGAGGAGGGGACATCTCATGGGGACCAGCTTCAGCAGTATTCACTCCTGTCTCCTCTGAGAAGGCAAAGGCAAGCCTTTAACACTTGTGCTAATGATCACTGCCAGTTAAGCTGAGAAGGGCTTATGAGCCTGGGGAGGAATAAAAAGTCCTTCCTAGCACTGTGGACCAGGGACGTTCATGCTGGTATGCTTTCCAAAGGATGCTCTCCAGGATCATGGCCCCTTCCCAGTTCTTCTACTCACACACCAAACCAAACTTTTTCTGGAGTGTTAAGTCCTTATGATAGAAGTTCCTGAACTGCAATACAAGAAAGTACAGGATCTACAACAGGGGAGTTTGCCTCCCCCACATAATTCAGGCTCATCCATATTACATGCTTAATTCCATTTTAGACACAATAAGACCATGGGCAACACTTCCTCCATTTGGCCACTCCCTCTGTCCAGCAAGCCACAGCCCTGGGAACCCACACGTTTATGCTTGACCGCAGCAGATTAATCTCTTGTTACAAGTCAATGGCCAGTCTGTTTTCCCAGCTATGTTTTCTAGGAATTTTCTTTCTCTCTCCAGTCCCAACACCCCTGAAGCCTTTGCAAAATATTCCTTTTTGGCTTTTGTCAATCTCATTTTCAGATGCTTTTTGCCAGCTAAAGGATTTCTGGGCAGGTTGACAGACATAACATCTTCTTTTAAAAACAGTCCATATACTGGAGTGATGGGCTGGGAGCTGTGTTTGTCTTAACTTAAATTGCAGAGCTATCACTCAGGCTGGGAACATCTCCCTCTCTCAGCTCTTTCTGAAATTACAAACCACCTGCTTTCATCTCTGTCCAGTTTACATTAAAGTTGCTTCTGCATTTATTGGAAGCTCATTTGGATGTATAAGAGAGCCTTACCATGAAAATTGACTTTTATAAAACATACTGATGGCAAAGAAGCAAAAGCATCACTGGGAGAGAATTTTTATAGGCCTTGAATTAGCAGTGCCACCTTTCTGGGTGACTTGATCTGAGTGTGTTATTTTGCAACAGCAAAGAGATTTTTGTTTCTTTCTGGGCAGGTCAAAGCAGTTCAAAAAGCCTGATAGATACTTGCATGCAATTGTGCATGAAGCATTTCATAGGAGTCTCAATGCTTTAAGCAAAATAGCTAGCACCAGGGATGGCATACCAGCAGTGCTTTGTTTCCACTTACTGTAAATGATCATAAATTCTTCTGCTACTTTATTGTGGTGGCTGTAGTTCTTAGAAGAGTAAAAGGGGTGGGGAACCAATTCCCAGTCAGTTTTATAAAGTACAAGGTTGCTTGTATTGGTACCAAGTCCAAAGTGCAATATTTCAACTACGAATGATTGGATGTTTTCCCAGATTCCCATAAAGTCATTAAACACAGTGTAAAGGGTCACCCATAACGTAACCAAAAGATCAGTGCATGCAAAACTGGAGCAGAATGTCAAGACAGTCTTGATTTTCAGGGAAGTGAATACATGCTTTCAACTGCATAGCCTTGGAGGTAGCCATCACTGTGAAAATGGGCCTTGTAAAGCATGCTCTGGTAAGGTCGCTTTTACAGCTTACTGTGGCACCTCCAGATTCATCTCATAAAAGCAGCAGCCAAGAGCTCTTCCATTCCTAGGAACTCATCTCAGGTGGAACTTCCCTTTGGAGAAATCTTCCCCCGAGTAAGATCCAATCTTGGACCAATTCCCAATGATCTTCCAAAACTGAGAAAACAGTAAGTCTAATGCGTTTTTTTTTTTTCTTTTTTTAATGCTTTGTGGCAAAGTCTCATCTAAAAGAATAAGGACAATGCCCAAAGGATCTACATATGTTATTTTAGATCTCCATAGAGGTAACAGGGAATTGGGTTATCATCTATGTCTATTGAACCATTCTGCAGAATTTGATAGCTGCAATGTGATTTTTGTATTAAACTGCATGACTGTTCAGCAAACTAGTGGGGAAATCATTTTTTAGCCCAGTCTGGTAGAAAGTGAGAGCCTACCATTGGCAACAGCTGGAGTTATTCTACCTGCAAAAACCATGCTCCTACAGGAAGAGCCCTCCAAGAAAAACTGAAGAGACATGTCATCAGCCAGAGAGGACACTGCTAAGCATTGGAATGCACACAGCAGCTCAGCAGATGACTGAAGTTTTAGCTTTCTGATCATCTTCACCAGTGGAGGGTCTCCCTCAGTGCCTTGGAGGTCCAAGCATGCTGCCTCAGTAGAACACTTGGCTTCCAGTGGTGTGGGAAGGAAAAGATAAGACTGGGAATCAGCTCCTGGTTTCTCTCTTAACAATACAAAGCATTACCACTGGAGCAATGCAGGTCACCATGCAGATTTAAATGTTCACAAAGAGTTTGTTTTTCTCAGGATTCTCAGTCTGAGATGGAAAATAAACTTCTTTAATTTGGCTTTTGACATCTGCTATAGAGACAACTCCTTATGAAGCTGCAACAAGAGGCACTTCCAAACTGAAGCAGAAAATATTGGTCCATCTGTGACATGCAAAAAACCTACGCAGCCCATTTCATGCTTGCTTAGGGCAGCAACAGACATGGAAGCAGAGACTGGATGTGGGGTTGAACTTTTCACAGTCCTGGGTGTGTTTGGGTAAAGGCTTTGGCTTAGTTTGTTGTGCCAAAATACAAGCAGGCCATGAATCTGAATTCTCCCAAAGTTCAAATGCAGCTGTATTCAGACTCCTCGGACCCTTGTTTATTTGGCATGTTGTGACATTTACACATACACACAGGGACTCATTTAAACCATCCAACTCAAATCCTCCTACAGCCACAAACACATAAAATTTGAATGCTTTTTTTTCAGACATTTTGGCTGAAATGAAACTTTTTTACAGTAATAAATAACAGAATAATTATTTTTACTTCCTACACAGGAACTCAAATGTTTGATTGATTTTGCTCTTTTTGGCAGAGCTGATAAGTCTGAAATAGTTTTCCTTGGCATCTCAGCAATAATGGTTCCCATTAACCCTGAAGACTCCTGATGACCTAAACTCAACTTCAGGATGTTTGATTTCTTCTTCTCCCTTCTATCCACATGGGAATGCAAGAGGAAACATAACACAGCATAGTAGCGATTAGAGCCTAACTTTTCTTTTTGCTGTCCCTAGCATCTGTGCAACAGCTTAAGGTAACTTCACATCTGTCTTTCATAGACATATGCTTGTTTTCTACTTGGCACTCATTTTTGGTGGAATCTGGGGGGGGTTGGTATTTGTCTAGGATTTCCTTACCCAACAGGAAAAGCAGAGAGCTACTGTGCAGTGCTCAAAGGAAATAAACTGATTGTACCGCCATTACACCTGAAAATCCCAACCATTTCTGGTGCCCACAGCTCAGTGCTTCCTGGAAGCTCTGGGCTGACCATGCCCACACAGAAGATTCTTCAGTGTGCAGTAAGCCATGTGAAAACCAAAGATGTTGGTCTTAAGGGCCTGCACTGAGTAGCTGTATGGCTTGATACTTCCCAGAAACCTCAGGCTGAGTGTGTGTGTGCAGCACACACTGTCTGCACACATAGTTCTGTCTGGGAAATGCCAGGTTCCACTCACCATTGGCAAATGCTTATGTTTAATGAGAACTACTGTGCTGACAGATCTTTGGCTGCTTCAATTACATGTGAATGGTAAAGACATTATTGTTCTCACTACTGTTACTAGACCCTCATGCTTGCCTGCCCTGGCTTGTTCTAAGCCACTCGAGTTTTGGTGGCCTGTGTGGCATACATTTATCTCATCATTCATCTGAGCTGATTCAACCACCAACCAAGCAAACTCAGCCCATAGCCAGTTTAATCTCTCAAGCACTGGCCAGTTCTATTGTTCATGTACCCAAAATGATACAAAAATCTTTAACCTTCTGAGTATATTTATATAAGGGAGAAAGAAGTAGATGAGTAGAATTTTATTAATATAACCTTATTTAAATAATTTCTGAAGAGCTCAGAAATCAGGGAGCTCCACATGGCAGAGACAGCACGGTGAAGCACAACACTGGAGGCTTTTCCCAGTGAACACAATTGTGATGGTACGAGCTTCGAACTGCAGAAAACAACAGGGAGCAGACTAACTTGCTGGGATAATGTTTGGAATATGTTTGGTGTCTACATTACTGATGGAGAACTCTGGGATCTGTCTGACCATCATTCCACCAGCAAACTGTTCCAGTTTCTGTGGTCTGGAATGGTTAAGAAGCAAAGGATCTTCTTCATATTGGAGAACATCCCTCTTCCCACTGCACTGAAATGTACAGTAGAGTAGGTATTTGTCTAAATTATTGTTCCACCAATGGCTGTGTTTTCTCAGCTCTCATCCTGTCAGCCAACACAGTCCCTCTCCTACATTAATCTTTCCAGTTTGAACATTTTAAAAAAACCTGTAGACACCTTTCACTTGTCTTCTCAAGTACTCTAGGGAAGTTGTATGAAATGAGGCAATAGCAGGCACGTGTTCCCTGATACAAATCAGACCAGTAGATGGGGATTCTTGCAAAGAAGACAAAGATGCAAGGAAGTCAGGAAAATAAAATTCATTATAGTGGTGACTTTAACTTGGGCAAAGATATGTTCACATCATCTGCTGAAACTTTTGTGCTTTACTAGTTCTGCAGGTAACCTGGAAGTTTCTGCCTTCCACAGACAGCTCAGGTCTTTGGTGGGCTTAGACACCTTCTGGACATACCAGTTTGTCTTCACTAACCACAAGGACCCCAGGGAGACACTTAACTGTAGGCACTGTCTGCATCTAAGCCAATGTGTCTGTGTATCAGTCTGTCATGGGGAAACTGTCACTGGTTTACCCATATGGTGGCTGTGAGGATAAATATGTTATCAGAGATATTTAGAAGTAGAGGGCTGGAGAAGCGTACATGATAGAGTTGCTGCTGTGTACGAGTAAGAGATTGTCTGTGTGTGTGTGCATAATCTCATTCAAATTATACAGGCAGGATCCAGCATCTGAGAATCATTTTCTCTAAGGATTATAACTGTAAAGTTTAACCAAATAAATATTGAAAGACATTACATACATGGCCCTGCAACCTGAAACAAAATATACATACAGCAGATTCTGCTCACCACAAAACTATGCCAGGAATATAAGAGTATCTTTTTATACAGATTGGCTTGTATCCCATTCCGGGGTCAGAGACATGACGTCCCAATAAACATTCACAGATTGCTTGGAAATCACAGGCATCTATGCGCTGTCTTGCCTGCCCACTCTTTTTCAGCTGAACATTTAGTGCTGAGTCGATAAAGCCCCTCACTCTTTCCTCATGATTCTTGTCTCCTTAATTCTACCAAGTAATTCATATGATGCAGTTTCACCAGCTAAATAATTTTTAAATAGTTAAGCCCCTTTTGGGGCTTTTAAAACAGCTGACTGTAGGACTGACTCAAAGTTTAATCTGTATCTCTCCTGAGAGGATACTTTTGTCCTGCCTCCCACTTTCTTGATGACTACAGAACCCAATAAATACAATACTTTCTAATGTTCTAGTTGCTTGCTTGCCTTCCTTCTCACAGAGGGAGCCACTATGTTGAGAAAACAGCAATAAGAAAACTCTATAAATTTGGTCTTATACATTCAGAGCCTTGTAAAACCAACCAAGGCATGAATTCCCACAGGCACTGTGTTCCTCTGTAGCAGTGTGCAGAGTAAAGCCCCTACCATCTGAACCCTCATGCCATGTGATGTGTGCTGACAGACTCCTAGTAGCACCCAGAAGTAGCTTTGGCCTTTCGTGGTTTGGAAATTAGTGTGGGTTTTATTCTGCACCAGCTAGTGAGCAGAGAAGGGGGACAACAGCCACAGCTAGTTGTCCACCCCTTTCATGATGGTAGTTGGTTGGCTTGCAAAGGCCAGGCATTAGACAGCAGTCACATAGTCTTTAGGCCTGTTATCTCCATGGTAGGTGGTAATCTTTCTATATCACAGGCATATAAATGCATATCTGTCAAGTTTCTCCCACTTGTATCTCCCATTAATAGAGAAATGTAAGAACTCTTCATTGATATATCTCTAATATGGGGAGATTACCATTTACCATGGAGATAACAAGGTCTAAAGACTAAGCTAGTGCTAAAATACAGAGGTTCAGACTCTTCTTCTATCTAATGCCCTTGTTCTACCTTTGCCCATCACAGATGATTAGGTAACAAAAATGTTATTTCATCCTGAGTTACCTCTGTGGATTACAGACACATGAATAGGCTCCTTCAAGCTACAGCAACACACACAAATAAAAAGAGTATCACCTCACTGAGGACAGAAAACAGGAGTATTATGAGAATGGGTGACCAAAGAACTGTGGATAGGGTAGAGCTGGAAGACCAGATAATGTTTGATTTGTTCCACTGTATGACTTCAGCAGAGTTCACCAACATATGAATGGGGACAGGTGTCCAAACGGCTATGGAAGTTATGCACCTGTGTGAATAGAGACTTGCACTCACGTAAGTTCATGGTTATGAACTATTTCAGTACTTTTTGTTAAGGAATAGTAGGAAATGCATTAGAAATACTGTTATATCACTGCCTATATCTTGTGGTTCTACTCATATGAAACTATCCATCCCTCTTGCAGGCACACCTCTCATTCAAAGGGGGTAAGTTATACAAAGCGTGGGGACTTCTCTTTTCTGTAGTGACCTGCACAAAACTTGGAGGGACTGGTACAGTTTGCTGAAGAAAAGAGATGAGAAAGGCATCTGTAGTCAGTCTGCATAGATGGGCATAAGCTGTTTTCATTCACATTTCTGGGAATTAGAATGGTTTCAAAACTTTAAAAAGTGCTCTTCAATCTGAGTATAAAACACAAGGGCAGGCAGGTCAGTTGTGTTGGGCATTATTCTAAGGGCTTTGGGGGCAGATAGGCTTTCAGGGACAGAAACTGAATCCTGAATTCAGTGGATGTTGTCAGATTTGGTTAAAGATCCCTGATGTGCTTAGATCTGCCTTCTGACTTAACCATGTGCAGATCTGGGCCTGTCTGTTGGAGCATTTGGGGACCCAGTCCTGAGAGAACAATGTTATGCAAACCCAGCAGTAGCCCAGCCAGTGCAAAGCAGTTGAATGAGTCACAGGCTTTGTGGCATACAGAGGCTGCAGATGGAGATTCATGTTCACACCAAGAAATGCAGCCTCATTCTGTACTCTCTGCCATCTGGAGACAGAGAAATCAAATACAACTGGCATGTGTTAAAAGCCCTCCACCCTTTTGTATGGCTTAATCTTGCAAATTGCATTTGTTTAGCAAAGGAAGAATGTATTAACTGTTCTGCAAGTGTGACTAATAGTGGTTAGTCCTATTCTGCTGTCAGGAAAAGAGCTGCAGTCGACTGCCTTTAATCCCTGCTTAAAGATGTCCTGTTTTATGCAGTGTTCAGACTTTTGCCAGCTTCAAAGCTAGTATTGCACATCCAAAGCACTCTGGGGTTTGCAGAAAGACCTGCTGACACATACTGCAGCTGACTCAAGTTCAAGACCTCTAGAACTAGGAAGAACTCAAGAGATCTGAACACAAAACAGTTCCCTTCTAAATGGAAATATATGTGTTTCTCATCGAGCCTGTTAAGGCTGGTTTCTGACTCCTTTAGCATTGTACTCTTCAATGATTGGAGTCATCATCATTTCCAGATTGGATGACAGTAATATGGCCTTTATATCCAGTCTGAAGCTGGTAGAGTGCCACATTTTGTTTCTTAAGTGTGATAACTGTAGGCATATGACACCTTCGTGGCTTAGAGGTTTCAGAGCTGAAGGTCTGAGCTGTACAAATTATGTTGGGATACCCCTCATTAATCAAACTATCCCTCTTTCAGTGCAGAGAATTTGGAAAAGGCCTTTTTTAACGCTGCTGGAAATGTACAAATAATAAATGCATCTGATGAGGGATAAGGAAATGCTGGGATGTCAAATCTATCTACAGTTCCATTTCACATTTATTTTTTTAATCCTCCTGCTTCCATCTCTGTCTATGTCTTATAATACCTTCACCACCACAGTCACATGGTGTGTGGCCAAGAGCACATAAATGTGGCTAAGAAATGCCACATAGAAATACAGCGTTATCAACATTAATCATCAATGGGTATGTCCAAAAAGAACCCCCCAGAATGAAGATGGGACAGTGCATGCATGCAACTCCTTCTCCTCCTTATATGAGATGTAAAATAAAAATCCTGTATAAAGGGAATGATTTCACATAGTCTGAGAAGGTAGGATCAGTGTAGTTAAGGAAAGGAAGCTATGGGGACATAGAATAACTTAATAGAGTGATCTGTTAGTGGGAAGTGGAAGACAACTCTATGCAGCCTTTGAAATTGAGATCATCAAAGCACTGAAGAATATTCACTGGGGCACAAACAATCTGTGATGAGAACAGGTGAACAGGAAGAAAGAGTTCTTTTTCCCCAACAGTCTTTGTACAGAAAAAAAGGTGGGTAAACACCAATTACTTCTTTTTCTAGGAATTCCTCTACCAAGAAGTCAGACTGACTAGTGGAATGTGGAAATGTGGAATGTAATTCCACCCTAAAGCCACCCTCAGCTTCATTGTATATGTGCTACTACCTTTATTGCTGCTCCCTTGGCTTATAGAATTGAACCGAGAGCATGGAACTGGTAAATCAGAATTGACAGCCTAGGAAGCCAAGCAGTCATATTTCAGCATCAGTAAAGTGCTTTCTCAGGGAAGAATTTGCAAAGTAACAAGTTCCACATCTTTTTTTGGCATAGTCTGGAACGAATAAGCAAACAAAAGGAGCAGCATGTCTTCTCTTTGCTCTGCAGTAACTTACACAGATTTTCTCAGGATTTCTTTAAGGAAAAGAAAGCTGCCAAGGTGGGAAAAAAATAAAAACCTGAAACAAATTTTGGCCTGCTTTGTCAGTGCCATGGAATTTAGGATCTCTTTGCAACTATCCTCTCAGGACTGCCTGAGATATGAGTAACTCTCTGCAGTTCTTTCAATGAAATGGCTATGCTCAGAAACTTAGGCAGGGTTGTGGCCCTTCTGGGTATGCCACAGGCCTTCCTTTATTTTATCCTCAACTTGCTAGGCCTTGTCTTTGTACCACAGGGACTTAAACTAAAAAGACAGCAAAGCTCCAAATGATGCATCTCAAGGGTGCGGCTTCTTTGCCATGGGCAACAGAAGTACATTGCCAGCTTTACTGCTTTTTCTGTTGATCTTATTTAGAAACAGCAAATTAGAGACTGATGTGAGTCAAATCAGATCATTGGATTTCTTCAGATCTGTGTTGCTCCTACCATTTTAAGCTGTGTTCCGTACACACTAAGGAATGTACCAACAGAGTTCAGACCTACCTGTATTTTGTCAGTCACAGAGTTAGCCTTGAGTCTAGTCCAGCCCTGACTAGAATCAACTGCTCTTTGTTTCACCTTCATGACCATTGCTCTGTAGACTCTGCCATTCAGTCATTCTGTATTTTCTCTTACTGTAAAGGGATTAAATTAAGGGAGAAGTGATTAGAAGCAGAGGGGAACTTGGCTTTAATGATCTGTACTTTGTTCACAAAGTAACTCACAAACCATTCACTGATACCTTTTGATTTGCAGACCTTCCTTGCAGGTTCCGAGTCAAATCAGTGATGCAGAAGACCTCAAAAAAGAGACATTTCCCCCCCCCCTCAAAGCAGTGATATTGGAAAAAGATGTGGCCCTCTGCAGCTGTCATGGCCTTTGATATCCAGCTACATGTTGTTTTCATAATGCATAGTGAACTGTGAGACCAGATGATCTCCATAAATAATGCAGTCTTGTGATTTCCTCAATTACCATTCCAAGAGAAACTTCCAAAGGGTCAATGCACCAGGGAGCACTCATGAGCACATGGGGACACCTAAACTTTTAGAGTACTTGTGAACATGGATGAGAGATGTCCCCATGTGAGAGGCAATCTAGACATAAGCATCCAATCTTGTACAGGGCTTTGACACATGGAAATAAACCTAGAACAATTTGCATTATGGAAGCATATAGTGCTGGGCATTGAGAGTTCTTGACTAGTGTTGTTAAGATGGTTCCTTTTTCTCACCTGAGGCTGTTGTACATGTGAGATTTCATTCTCAATGTGATAAATTGTGGACATTGACTGTGAAGATTCCTTTATCACCTCCTTCTAGAAAGTCCTTCAAATCTGTGACGGAAAATTCCCAGGTGGAACTTTTTTCTATTGTGATGTTGTTGCAGTTGTAACAGAAACTTGTTAGATATTTTTCCACTACATAAGAAAGCCCCTAAGAAGTCACTTTCCCAAAGAACACTCAATAAGAAGTATTCTTCCACCGAGACATTGACCAGAAGAGTGAGAAGCACATATGACTAACGTCTTTAAAATAAATAAAATAAAATATAATAAATTTGCCTTTCACCATCACCAATTAACACCTTTGTGCCTCTTCTACTAGCAGCTGTAAATTAATTTCCAACAGGCAGGCGTGTCTGGTCTCCAAAAGTTCCTCTTTCCAATGAAAAACTACATCATCTCTAAGCATAGTCTTTACCAGGTTAACTGAAGGCATCCTTGAAAGACTGAGCCTTCTGAAAGGACCAAACAGGGTATAGTGAATGGTCATGTTTTTAGAGAAACAGCAGGGCAGGATGTCAAGGCAGACAGCACTGGCAGGGCTGAGCAGATGGGAAGGTGAGCTGAAACAGATCAGTTATTCACTGAGGCCCCAGCTGAAATTTGATTATATGGAAAGTTGTGTGTAAAGTATTTATAGTCCAGCCTCAAAACTCAAAATCTATTCCAAGTGGGATTGTTTACATAGTCAAATAAATTCCTATTAATTACCTGTATTTTTGTATTAAGATGCTTTGATTAGGTTTGGGAGGAATGTGTTTGTTTTCCTTTTTTTTAAAGTATCTGCTAATTACTCTTAAACAATATCATCCTGTGAAATGTTCTTACTGAAAGATTCAAATAGTCTAAAAGAAATGAGAATTCACACCTAACTGGGAACAGATTTATGCTTGAATTCAGCCCCCAGTCTTGCCTCCCACAGGCAGTGCCCAGCAGAAGTGGTTGGGTTTCCTTCTTTCACTTTCTGAACCCTAGATGCCACATGCACATGGGTGCTTGTTAGTAGTTATGCCTTTAATTTGGTGCATAGCCTGAGGGCATGTGGTACCATAAAACCCACCAAATATAGCAACCCAGGTATTGGCTGCAAAAATCACAAAGGGCCTGGAAAGCTCAGTTATGACAATTGTGAGAGCCTGTACGATGTCTTACTGAAGGGTAGGTAGGGCTTCTCAGAACAAGACACAAATCCATGTACACTTCCTAACATTTATGTGAACGTGCATGTGCTCAAAATAGGCACTACATTCAGAATTCTTTTTGCAGTCTGGTATTACAGCTGCATTTAAAGCAGCCTGGGAACATGATAAAAGAGTGACATGCCAGATTGCTCTGTCATACCCTTTCAGCAGGGTTTTCACTTTGATGCTTTTCAGTCATGTTTTGGCTGATATGGTTATGTATTCACACACACAGGCATATCTATGTGTGCATATAAATATTTCTTTAAAAGGGATATGTTTCTTCTATATTTTGTTTCTTTCTAACACTGTGACCTCTGGAGTCCTGGGCCATACCTTCCCATGTTTGGTACTTGTGTACAGGTAAACACATTGTAATAATTCCCCTAATTTCCCACATGCCTAGAGACTAATTTATAATGGTTTAAAATGAGGGGGGAATGTCTTTTTCTTAGTGTGGGTTTTGTTGAACTTTCAGGAGGAACTTTGCTGCCATGTGACCTGAGACACAGAAAATATTGATACCAATAAAATCTCAGCAGAGCATGCCAAGAAAATCAGCATTTAGTTTACCTAGGGTATCCCAGAGGAAACATACAGTTAATACTGAAGTTTAAAATATCTTAGCCTTGGAATCTTAAAACTCCATCAGCACTTGGAAGAGGGGGAAGAAAGAGTAACAAAAAATCCTGTAGCAACAAGAAGGTTAAATACACACATATGCAAAATATAGCACAACTCAATGGGTCACTTTTAGCAGCTACAGATTTTGTCTGACACAGGTTTTGCTCTTGATCTCCTCATATTTGTAGCATGGCAGAAAAAAAAAATTAATAAAACTTTCCCCTTTCTGAGAGTACCTTATAATGAAAACAAGAATATTTTGAAAGGGAAGAATAGGAAATGTTGACTGGGGTGTCCTGCTGCTTTCTAAGTAGTCTCCCAAGCTTGCAAGATTTATGTCAAAAGCAAAAGAAGGTTTGAAATGAAAGAATGCCCTTGAAGTTACGCTCTGTAACTCAGCCAAGTGAGATTGCTTTTTCATTTACCTTGTCGAAAACCCAACATGAAAAAAAAGGTTGGAGATAAAAATCTTACACCATTACTGGAGATTTACAAATGATGTGACAAAATAAACATGTGTTCCACTCATGAGAAAAAGTGTTCCATTCAATGATATAACAGCTCCCCTGCTCAAGATAGGTGGTACTTAGTTTTAAATCTGCAAAGTTGGCTTGAGTTGCTGAAGTTGCACACTTTTGGTCTGAAGCAATACTTCTACATGGGCTCTCAGTAAGGCTGGGGAACTGGCACAGTCCTGCTAGCCTACAGACATGATGGAGTTCTTCCTTTGCTGCCTCTGGTGCTCATGGATCTTACAGCATAATTTACCTTTTCCGTGTTTGAATTTGACATCATCCCATTCATACCACTGTTCCTGCCAGGTATTTCTGAATGTGAGAGCAGACATTGGTAGGGTTGATGCTTTGGGATTAAAAAGGCAATAAGAAACAGCAATAGAAGTTAAGTAAGTAAAAGGGAACAAGACAGCTGTGTGAAGAGTGTATTACTGCCTGAAACAAGTCTCATTTGTGTACAAGTATGAAGATGTCTCCATTGCATATTTCACATTTTGACAAATGGCACCTTTAAGTCAATAGTATGAAAGGGCTCCCATTGGCTTCAGTTGATTTTGGACTTGCAGTGTTTTTTCTTTCTTAACAACAGCAGCGTCCAAAAGTCATTGTGCTGAGGTGTTAATGATTTCTTTTTATCCAATTGGTTCAGCAAAACTACTAAATCCTGGAAGCAGCTTTCTTTCCTTGGGAACCCAGGCCTCCAAGCCTTGATCAGGCATGCAAGGAAGCCCACATTTCAGATGCAGTATGAAGCAGGTTGTGCTAATACCTGAAATGAAAAGCACATGCTCTGAATGGATCAATAGTTAGTTTGAAATCAATTATTAAGTGAAGGCTGTGCCACATGTGTAATGTGGGCACTTTCAGTAAGCTGAAGTGTAGAGTGTGTAATTCAACCTGCCCATCCTCAAACTCATGATTATTTTTGCTCTTTCTTAACATATCTGCTTCTCAGCCTACCTGTGTATGATAACAATACCTAGATAGTAACACCAGAAAGGGCTGCCATGGTTGTACAGAATTTTGGCAGAGCGCAGGTGAGGGAATGGCACATGGTTTCTGCCTTTAATGTCAGTTTGAGCTGTACCATGTATGAGAAATCACTTTGGCCTCCAAGAAGTAACTACTGTACTGACTTACTTAATGTATATGTAATTCACTATAGAATTTTATATACATATTAATGTAGGACAATAACTAATGTATCTAATTTGGAAACCTAGAACTTAACATTTCAGCTATATTGAAACTTCCATCTTCTGCTTATAGTGTAATTCAAACCTTGAGAGTAAACACTCAAGTGTCTTCTATCAGTATAGGGTGGCAGATCCTTCTGGGTGCCTGCAGAGATCCTTCCACCAAGACGAAGTGTCCACCTCCCTTCTTGCAGGTTCTTTTACAGTAGGAGATCAATATGCTATAAAGACATATCTCTATTCAGGATACAGTTTGTTAAGTCTTCTTTCCACAAAGATTCCCAAACAGGGCTGGTTCTTTTTAAAAAACAAAGCAGTGGTAACAATATTGTGACTAGAACATTTGTCCCAGAGGATGGATGCAGGTTCTAGGGTTACCTTCAGGAAATCTGAACTACCACTGCAGGAAAGGTCTTTAACTAATACACATCATCATATTATGAGTTTGCAGTGCTTAAGACTAGTATTACTGGCTCAGGAGTCTCCAAGGCTTTAGATAGCTGTGTCTGCCACATCACTGCATAGTTCTAAATGGGAGATAGGCCTATCTCCATAGACAAAACACTTATGAGCTGTGTTGTCTTTTAATACCAGAGTCTGAAAAACTTTCAGGCCAGTGAAGATGGTAATTAAGGGCTAGACACTTGTGGTGGGTTGACCATGGCTGGATGCCAGGTGTCCACCAAAGCCATTCTATCACCCCCCGCTCCCCTTCGCTGGACAGAGGAGAGAGAAAAAAAAAAATACAACAAAGGGCTTGTGGGTCGAGATAAGGACAGGAGAGATCATTCACTAATCACCGTCACGGGCAAAACAGACTCGGC
>JANZLQ010000095.1:9434128-9449129 GCA_026212715.1 Elanus axillaris | reverse complement strand
AAAGAACAAAGAGAAGTACCTGTAAAAAGGTTGTATTTGTGTAGTAAATTCCACAGTATTTCAGCCTGATTTTTGTAGAGTTAAACTGGTTTCAGGCATGTTAGTGTCCATAAACCTCTTGTCATGAAATGCTGTGAAAATTCTTCAGATTTGGGGTCTGACTTCTAGCAAACAGTGATGAGATAAGATCATTTAGGTGGCAGGAGGAAGGAGAGCAAGAGGGAGGTGGTTACAAGGGTATCAGTTGCTTGATCATGTTGCCCGTTGGACAGAAAAAGTTAGGGCTGCTTCTGGAAAACATTTTAGCAAATACATGAACCAATTTGCAGCACTGTAATGAAATATCATGTGCAGTTTTTACCTTGTTATCCACATAAATATGTATGCATGTTTATGAAACATTTATTGTCAGGTAGCGTTTCCTCTGAGCTGTGCCACTGAACCAGGTCTCAAGAGATCTGGCTATATGCCACTGGTTTACTGGGTAGTGCTGGCTAAGCCCCTGCCTTTCCCTGTGTTTCTTTTTCCCCCTCTGTAAAAAAAGACCCTGATTTTCTTTGCAACTACCAACTAGAAATAAGAAATGATAGCAGCAAGTGAAACAGGGAAATGGCAAAAGTCCCAGATAATTTCCATTGACAACTGATCCCACTAAACCTGGAGAGAGGCTGCTGCTCTGCGGCATTTCTCCATAACACCAGTACCAATAAGCAGGTGCTTTCTGTGGCATCAGCCCTGAAACTGGAAGAGGAAAGTTATCGTTGTTACCTCCATAACGAGGCATATCACACTCAGGGTGAAAAATTCTGACAATAGCAAGAAAGGTTTGAGCAAAGGTGTCAAACTTTGTGGCTTCACCTCCAAACCTCCCGGTAATTGGGCAGGAAACTGGAGAACATGTTATTGCAGTTGAATTTTTGCCTGATCACCAAACAGCCCAGCAATTTTGTAAAAATTGCCCAGCCTCCCACATGAAAAAAAACCACCAAACCTCTCTCAGCATTAACAATTGTAAAGGGTCAGCAATTTTTAATGTCCAGTAATTCCTTTTCTCTCTCTTTCAGAACTTTTCTCTCTCCACTGTGCGTCTCTGCACATTGAAGTGGTGGACTGGAGCTGGGATGGCTGCTGAGGACACCTGACACCATACAGTTCATCCAGAACAAAAGGGATGGACAACAAGGGAAGGCCAGGAGTTGGAGCAAAGTAATTTTTAAGGAAAAGCTCAAACACTTAAAAGTGTCTTCTCTTGGGGGAGGGGGAAGCAGGGAAGGGAAAAGGAAAATCCTTCTCAGCTCTGGGCTCTCACACAGGAATTTTGTGACAGAGATGAACAGAAAGCAGGTGAAGGAATAGATGTAGTGAGAACAGAAAGCATATGGGTAAGGAAAGCTCAGCACCTTTCTCACAAATCTTTTTCCCAAGGGAATGAGCTGGTGCTGATTTTGGCTGTCAGCAGTGTTGGGATTTACAAGGTGCTGCTGGGCTTTCTCATCCTAAGTCAAAGTGCGGGAGGCAACAGCATACCATCATCCTTGTCATGGCTTAATGAAAGGACTGGCTAATTGCCTGATGCAGGTATTTGTGAAAAGGTGTTTGCCTGCTTTATGGTTTGCATTATTTAAAGAAGCAAAATGCTCACCTGACTTTCTTGGTGGTGGAGAATGGAGAAACTTGCGTTAAATCTTTTTTCTTTAGAAAAAAGTGCTGGACCAGACTTGGATTATTTGGGTTTCCCTCCACTTCTTTCTGAGCTTAATTCAGCAGTGATATTTCTGTTCCTTTCAGACCCGACTAGGTAGCAAAATGTCTGCAGGGTTATTTTCACTGTTGAAGAAGTGGGTGGTATGTATATTTATTTATGAAGAATGACCATATTGCTGTGTTTTCCCAAGCACAGATGAAAACAAGCAGATGAAAACAAGCAGCATGAGAAGGTTCTTCGCACATGGCTCTGAGCCTCCTTCTGCCTGCAAAGCCTCTGCTTTTTCTTCCCCAGGATGATGCTATCCACTCTCCCCGGCAGTCTCTGGCGCTTCTCTCATGTCTCCTCTGAAAGCTCCTGGGGCTGTTCTGCCACTTCGCTCTCAGATCAACCTCCTGCCCTTGTACTAACCATCACCTTCCTTGGAAATGCCTCCTGTCCACGAGTGACCCAGCCCATATGCAGTTGAATGCTTGGGAGGTGGTTTTCCCTTGTCTCAGTTATCATGAAGCACAGACAATTTAAGATTGATTACTTTTAGCCAGGATGGAAGGTGGCTTTCATGTCCCACAGCCTCACTCTGGTGATAGGTAGCAGGAAGGAGACCAATGGGGTTCACCTCAGTTGAGAGATTTTCAGGGCCAAAAATGGGTAGTGGTCTGCTGCTTCATGTGTCAAAGTACACAGAATTTCACTTGCCTCCTGCATTATTATGGCTAGTGTAGTTCCACGGCTAATACTAACCTGAACTGAATGGCATGAAGGTGTCCTGCTCACTCACAAGCCCAGCTCCACAGCAAGAACTTCTTCCCTTCCACTCACAAGAAGTCATGTGGACGGTAATGCAGACAAGCTGAGCAGGCTGGTACTGTAAGCAGGGAGCAGAAGCTGGAGATCAGCTGTCCAGCCTCAGTCTACATTTCTGGACATCTTTGTCTAGTAATAATCAAGGTCCCTCCTGAGATGCACCCCCTTTTCCAGTGTCTTGCTTCAGTCCATTTGACCAGGTTTCTCAGGGGTGAAGGGCCCAGCCATGCAGTTTATACCAACTTTCTGTTGTACCTTGTCTTATGTGTCAGTAATTTCTGTTCTGACACCCAGGCAGATTTCTTGTCCCGTAGCTGCTCCACAAGTCCGATCCTATGTGCTTAAGTCTACTGGAGAGGAACAAAGACAAATGGAAAAGGGCAGAGGAGACATCAGTGACAGGAGACAATAGTGACAGAAGGAATCAGAGAGGGTGAGCTGCAAGGGAAGACAAAGTAGTTCAAAGTGCTCTGAGGTGCTGAGGTGCCATGGAGAGGAAAGAGTAGGAGGTAACACACCAGACTCAAGCAACAGAAAGGCTGTAAAAAGTGTTTTGAGTGGATTGGAGCAGAAATGATGTGCCAGTTGTTTTCAGTTTCCCAGATGTGAGAGGCTTCATGAATTAATTCAGAGAATGAGTGTACTCTTGTGCTCTTGACCAAGTCGTGCCCCTTCTCTCTTCCTGCCTTTGTTCAGCTAAATTCTGAGCTTGTTGGGCTAGGGGTGCTTTTCAGTATGTGCATACCCTCCAACTCACACACCAGGATCCTCCACAGAGTTTTGGTGAGAGAAATAACAGCCTGTGTTAACAAGAAAATGGTCTGGGTAACAGCTGGGGTACAGCCGCAGGGGTAGCTGTGATGTCCAGTGAGGGATGCAACAATACAGACCAACTCTTTCACTGCCTCCATTTCCTTGAAAAGGAGATGAAAAAAAAGCCCCCCCAAGTCTATGAGGCACAAACGTGTTATTTTTCCTTTTTGGAAAACAAACAGTCTTTTCAATTAGACTGATTTGTCCTTGAGACAATCAATCTGAGGTTTATAAAAGCAAACACTAGAGTAATTAGTTCTATCCAGGAAGAATATTAACTCTGTTTATCTTTGTGTAATTAATCACTGACCCTGCCAGCTCTACAAAGTCTCCTTTGCACAGATGGGGCAGTGAAAGAGGTGAGCAGAGGGCGCGAGTGAGGTGATTAGCATGTGATACATAATGAGAGTGTGTCAGGATGCTATAACATATATTTTCCCCCCACGCACCTAAACAAGTGCCCACGTAAATTCTGCAAAAGAGCCATGGGGCTTTGAAGGGCTGCTACTTGAAGAAACGATAAATAACATTTTTTAATACAATTATTTATATTAACCTTTTAGCTGTGGGGACATTCAACTCTTCACTGTAGTTCATTTCCCTAATTGATAAAGCAGTTGCAGTGTTTTCCATGCAGCACTGCTGTAACCAGGGCCTCAGCAGCCAGCAGGTGAATGGGCATTCAAATGCCTTCAGCCAGAGGAATCTCAGCATCTGGTCTGGATTGAACATTGCCAAGTGTCACCCCAGAGCTGGCTGTGTGTCAGTGGCTGGTGTTATGAGCTAGCTGTGGCTTACTCTGATCTCAAGTCTACAGGGAATGAAGCAACACTGAGTCTCTTCCTCTATCCCTGACCCCCAGTTTAACTTTGAAGAAATGTTTGGATTTATTCAACTATTTTTCAACAGCATGAAACAAGATCAAGGTATGTTTCCTTCTTTTCTTACACCTGCTATGATTGGACAGACCGTCTCTCCTACACTGCTGCAGTAAGATTTTTTTATTGATTCCAAAGTAGCAACTGAAAACACTAGAATGAAATAAAAGGTGACAAATATGAAACACTGTGTAAACATGTAACTAAGAAAAGTCAGGCAGAATGCAGGGGTTGTGTGCAGCAGTCAGATGGGAAGATTAGCAATAAGATGAACAGAACTGATGGGCATCTTGTCTTGACTCAGGTTAAAGAACACCAGTCTCAATTTCTGCCCACAGTCCCTTAGCACTTCCCTGTGTCATGGATATAAAATCAGAAGATGAGATGCAGCTCTCTGGACTCTTGACAGAGCCCAGGGTGATAGGGGACTTGCTTTGTCTGCCAAGAGCTTGGTGATCCTGCTCATGGCTGCTGCTGTGGCTGACAACATGTGTGTAAAATGGATGTGCAAGGTTGGCTGGTAGGAGTGGTTGGGTCTTGCTCCTCCACACCTCCAAAATGGTCTTACACAGGTTGGCTCGTACTGCCTTCGTTCACCAGCTTGGATTTACCAAAGGGCAGCAAGAGCTCATCCAAGAGGGCTAATTTGAAAAGAAATTAAATCTGCTGGGCAAAACACAGTGTTAGCCACTGTTCCCATGAACATGAAACATGTTTCAGCCTGTTTTCATCTCTGTGAGGTCCTAGAGTTTGTCTTATTGGCCTTAGCAGAGGAGGCTTTTTGTGTGCTCATCTGTGTCTCTCTGCATGCCCATGTGTGTGGAAGCAGGGGACATATTTGGACTGATTCCAGTGCTTCTCCTGGTAGGATTTTGCTGTGACATATAAAACACATTGTTTTGTATGCAGACCGTTGCTGCTGCTGGCAGCTTGTGAACAGCTCTGGGCCAAGCTTTTCCATTAAGGAAGAAAAAAGGTCCCCCTCCCTTTTCTTACCCCCTTTATGCTGAGCTACCTTGCTATCTCAGCCACTCTTGGTTGCATCCAAAGAAGTTGAACTCCAGGTCAGAGGAAATCTGATCATCCTCTCCCACCTCCTACCCTGAGTTGCTGTTCATTAAGGTGAGGTATAGCTTTACCTTCACAGGACACTCCTTTTGCTGTTTATCAGCCCCGCTGAACACTAAGCAGGTCACATATGGCCTCTGTCAGCTACACTGCAAATCTTTTGTACCCTTTAATGAAAACATTGCCAGTGTTTTCCTTCTGTCGCTGTTAGAACCCAGCCGCATCTCGGTGATAAATGGTGCCTATTGATGAAGGAATGCTTCAGCCAGACCCACGATCTGCAAGGACACTGTGCCGATCTGAAACTGCAGCCAGGGGTTGTCTCCACCAAAGCAACAGGGGCTTCAGACCCTCCCTGCAGGTGGGACAATAAAAAACCCTGTGCCACTTCTTTTTCCACCAGGCATCAGGAAGGCTGAATTTCTCTATTATCTTATATTATTGTGATAGCTACTAATTATGAGACCATCTATCATCAACTTCAAAACACAGGCTGAAAAATTTTTTTACAAAAATCTCTTAGAGAGCTTGTTTCAGTTTGATAATGGGCTGTACTTCAAAGACTCAGTGAAAGAGTGAGGGTTTATGGAAATGCAGTGAACGGCACTGCACCCATGTTATATACAATTGAAGACCAGGAGGTGAAAGCAAGGGATGAGAAAGAGACTTTAAGAACCAAGGGGCCAGCTTCTGTACCTTCTTTCACATGAACTAACTGTTGTTTTGAAGAGACAAACCTAAGCTACTTCTGCTGCTCCTTCTAAGTTCCTATCTGGGTCAGGTAGGTGGGGTCTGAATGCTATTCCTTGGTTTGGTAATTTCTGCACAGTGTAGATACTGACCTGATCTGAAGCTCTCAGCTCTTCAGTGCTTTGCATGGTCTACTGGGCCCATGCATCTGTTGGGCCCATGAGGAGACATTGGTTCTCCCACAGTTCACCAGGACCTTGCTAATGCCAGAGTGAGCATTTACTCCTATAACCTTCCTGTGGTGAAATCCATGACTGTGGAAGACTCAGACCTCTTCTTTGATCCAGCTTACAACTACCCTAACAAGAAGTCATTTACAATTTCTTTTTTTTTTTTTTTTTTTTTTTTAGCCAGATCACCAAACAGATTTGACTCCCCATGCAGCTATGTCATCACTGATAGCAAACCAAAAGGGGGAGCAGGTCTGTATGGCCAGGAACTGGAGAAAGGTGAGTACTCGTGGCTTTTTTCAATGATCTTAGTTCACTTTAAAGCAGCCATTATTCCTCTGTCTTTAAAGAGTCATGATTTCAGTGTTGGATAATCTCAGGTCAAGCCCAAGTGGCTGTCAAGATGGGTGGTCATCACAATAAAATATAGGATATCAGGATGCAACTCAATTTAGCAAGTAATCTGCCAAAGTCAGTGACCCTGTAATTAATGTCTTAAGAGAAGGAAAAGAAAATCTTTTCTTACAGGAAGGGAAAGACATTTTAATGTCTTCAGGGAGTTACACAACTGAGCAGTGTTGTCTAACAATGATAGCTGGGGAAAGGAATCGCTCTCAGTTTCTGATTTCAGTACTTCACTCACAGATGCATGAGATTTGAGAAGTCAGCGAGTGTTTCCTCCAAGTCAGCCTGACGATCATGTGTTCAAGCATATTTTTTCTATTCACTCTGAAAGGGCTTCTCTGACGCTTACTGAGAATTTATCACAAGAGATTGGATAGATATACATCATCAGCCCTTGTTATTTTTCTTTACTGTTTCCTTCTTTTGTTTCAAAAACACGATGACTTTTCCAAAACCACTGTGGCTATAAATAGAAATTCCACTCAGACACTTCCATAGACACCCAACACTTCAGCGCTTGTGTCTGCAGCCTTTGATGTAAAGGGTTTGTAGGAGACTCAGGAAAAATGGTGAAATAATGCACCTGTGTTTCTCTTCAAAGCAAGGCAGCTGGATAGGGGTCATATTAATCTGATAGTCACATTTATGCCTCTGGTTTAAAACAGCTCTTGCACTCCTTGAGGCACACCAAGCAGACTTTCTGCCTGGGACACCCTCCATGTAGTTTGAAAGCATTCACTGGTAGAGAAAGGCAGTTTCCTTAGCTTGAATGTGTCATGCACAACTGGCTCCAGCCTCTTCCATGAAAGAGGCAGAGCTGCATTGCAGTGGTCTGTGGATGAGTACCAGGCCCAAGGGGAGGAGAGGAGGTGGTAGGAGCAGGATGAGAGGGCGAGTAGGACACAGAAGCAGAGTGAGGTCCCTGGGACTGTGAGTTGCTGCTCCTGCCGCCAAAAGGGCATTGAGAGGATGGAAAGAGGAAACAAGGATGAGCAAGGTGCCTGTCTTCTCCATGAACCTCCACTCCAGGGCAGCAGACCATTTCCATAGGAGCATCTGTTTATTCCCTGCTCAGCTGCAATTAGAGTTTCCTTGTACCTGATGCCACTGATGGGGCAAACACACATAAGAAGTTTGTACAACATACTTTCTCTTATGTCCATTAGATGGAAATCACCAGTTTTGGAGATGCCTTCCTTTTTTAAGGTTCTTCACAAGACTGAGGAGGAACTTCCATGGGTCTTTGACCAATCCTGCACACAACTGACACAGGGCTAGGTATGAGTTGTTCACCAGTCCTTGAAATTTAGGTGCAGAAGTACAGTAGAGGTCTCCTTCAGGTGTCCCAGTTAGCTGATTACCAGCCTTATCACCTGCCCAGCATGTAATCTCTGCAAATTATGGCAAGATTTACCAGCACTTTGGCAGTCCTGGCAATACACAACTGCAATAGCAGAAAATGTACAGAAGTAGAGCTGGGTGTTTATTAGTGCTGGCCTTTGAGGCCACAATGACACTCTGCAAAGAGATGAGCTATTTCTCTTTGCTAGTGAATTTTGGAAGGTGAATAAAAAGGGGATTTATCAAGTGGTTTAAGGAGACTGGGAGTCCACATTAGGGGGAGGGTGTACTTGCTTATGTTTCCACAGAACAAACTGATGAGAAAACCACTTCCCTCAACCTGCTGTCCCATTATCTGTCTGCCTGTGCATGAACTGCTGTGTGACTGAAATGAACCTGACCTTCAGAAAGAAGCAAAATGTTACTTTTTATTCTACACACAGCCTTTGGGTAAATGCCTTGGTGGTCTGATGCACACTGGCACAAAGGAGCCATTAATGGCATGGGGAGTCCCAAGGAAGTGGTGATGCCACCTAGGAAGGCACTGCAGTTGTAATTCTCCCAGAGGCTTTTTGCTTTCTTTCCCACCTGCCCCAGATCAAAGGCCTCAAGGAAAATGGATTTTAGGAGGTGGCGGGGTTAGCTGTTGTGAGCATATGCTTGTGTGTTTTACTGCCATATCCCAGTGGCTGTGCAGCTTCAGTGAAAACTGGAGCTCTATTATTAATTCTCTTGTATCAGTAGAAGGAAGCAGGGCAGCGGGGTCAAGTGAACTGAAAGAGGCCTTGCAAAGCAAGCAAAAGAAAGCATTGAGGGGAAAGTAGCACTATCAACTCTTGTGATGTAATAGCAACTTTCACCATCCTTGACCTCTTTCTGAAAAACTGTGCTTATCAGAGATAAATGACCGTGCTGGGAAAGTCTAGAAATTGGATTGGACAGCAATTCAAAAGGTTTTTTAAAAGCACTGGGGGAAAAAGAGTAACTACATGTTTTATATAAAAAGTGTAGGTAGATTATAATGGCAGTTATATTTTTACAAGAAATTAGACCTATGGTCATTAATGATATTAAAATGAAATTATACAAAATGATCACAGATTGAAATGGAGCAGTCTAAGGGTTCACAAAATAATCAAAGGTGTTCATGTAGATATGCTATCATAAGATATTATAAATTATTTATATTGTCTGTAGAATTATTTAGGTTTTGTCTTAGATATAACAAAATGTGTTATCTAAGCTGAAGTGCACTCTTTTGTAAAACACATTGTTTAAGGCCATGTCCCTGACCATGAGACAGACAGACAAGTTCTGACGGGGACTGAAGCACACAAGTGGTGGCCAGTAATGCTCTGCTGCCTGCGGTGTGAAGCACATGGACCAATAGAGCTTCTGAGACACACCACCTTGTTTTCACTTTTAATTGCTAAAGAAAGGAAATGATGACTCAAAGTCATGATTGCAGAGGAGAAGAAGAAAGTGCATTGTGGCTTCAAACATGCCCAGAGAAGCCTTGCCTGAGGCCACCACCCCTTGCAGTGTAAGGAACATGCCTGTGGAAAGCAGCAAGGTGTTGTTTATTTTCTTTTCTGTTTTCCTACAAGAAAGCCAAATACAGAGCTAGCACAGTTTGGATGCTGGTTTATATCCAATGAGATTGCCTTCCCCTGGTCTTACTTGTGCAGTCACTTGAGCAAATGCTGAAATCTTCATTACAGAAGGTCACCTGTGCAAGTATTTTCCAACTGTGAAATGCTTCATTCCCTACACAGGCTCTTAGGATTCCTGTTAGATTCGGTGCTTTCTCTGGGGGAGGAAGGGAGAGAGGAAGCTATCTGTTTATCCAAGTTTCTCTGAAATTGCTATTAACTTGTGACACGATGCAAGGCTTGCTGGCTCTACCTGCTGGCTAGAGGGGAAACCACACTCCCCTCACTAGGATGTCCTTAAAGCATTAACAAACCATTTCATGAGACAGTGGATTAGATATAATAGAAGAAATCAAAAAGCAGCTGCTACCTGATCTTTTTCGAGCTGTCAGGTATGCCAGCAGAGCAAGACTGATGATCTAGGGCAGTGGGAATTGATAACATTTCTCTGCTTCCTGTCAGGCTTTCAATAACTGAGCGATGAGAAACATCAGTCCCATTGCAACAGTTTCATCTGTGTGAAGATTAAAGCTCAGACCATCATATGTCCCACTGCAGTTTGGAGAATTGGGGATTGACTCCATTTCACCTCAATCTCATTCTGGTCTAGGGCACTGCAAAGCCAGGGGCTGCAAGGAAGGTTTTCATTACTGAATTCTAGCTCCATGGTCTGAGCTCTGATGGAAAAAATGAACAGCTACAAAAGAGAAAATGGGGCTTGTCTGTGGTTTAGCTGATCCCTTTTTATTTGGCGTATCGGCAGGAATGAAGTGAATGGCCTCTTCTCTCAGCTTTTTCTCCAAATAACGATTGCCTCCAAACAGTGACTCTTATGCAACCAGTATTACAATCTTGACATTGTAATCCTTTCCTGAACACATTTTCAAAGTCGACAGTAAAGAATAGGGCAGTTTTTTCCTTCCTAACTGCCATCTCAGCCTGGCTCTTCATGTCAGCTTGAGCTCTCCTCTTCCTATCTTGTCACAGACAATCCAAGGTATGACTCTCCAGGAGCCTTAGGGAGCTTGCATGCCAAAACCAGAGATGAAAATCAGTGGGTTTCCTGTGGAAAAAAATGCTCAGAAATCTTATCAGCCCAATAATGTTCATTTCCAGACGTGTCTAATCCTGAGGGACTTGCCACTGGATTTACATCTGGATTGTATAAGTTTCACTGAAACACCTGCATTAGGCTCCCTCTCCAGTGAGCGGAAAAGATCAGCAGGGTTGACAGAGTCCTCTTGGAGGTACTCTGCTCTGCTGGAGGCTATGGCAGGAGCATAGGGTGATGAGTGTCCTACCTAGGGTACCACAACAAAGGACAGAAAATGACAAGGATACACTGGAGTCATAGCTAATAACTTTGAGTTATCAGACTGGAACCCAGCTCCAGTCTTTCCAGAGCAACCCTGCATAGTCTGGTTTTATGCCTCAGAAGAGCAGCTGAGCATCAGCGCATGAAGGGCTTGTGTCTCTGGAGAAAGAAGAGGTCATTTTTAAAGCAGAACCACTCAGCAAGGGAAGAATTTTCTGCAACCCCTGCCCCGTATTTGCCAAACTTTGCTCCCACTGGGGTCAGGACTCAGCAGTTAGATCACCCTAGGCAGCCTTTGAAAACTTGTGCTATTCAGGAGACGTACCTATGGGATTTGCCTAGCACAGATCACAAAGTTTTTCTTTTTCTCTCTTACTTAATATGTCAAACTTTTGTCCCATGCACACTGACAGTGACTTGGAGAGCTGATGTCCTCCCTGAGAGACGTGCTCTTCTCTCATAAGCAAGAAACTAAAGTGGGAGTGCTCAGCTGCATGTTTATGGTTCCCTCTGGGTACAAACTGGATAGAGATATTGCAGCTATGCTGTCCAACTACAAAGAGTTTGGATCGCAAATTGCTTGCCCAAAATTTACTAACCACTACCAAGCACAAAAAGTACATCAAAACCTTACAGATCAAGAATTATCTGTCCGCTGTTCTGGTGGAGCTAAACCATGATATGGTCCTTTTGTTGTTATTTGGGGTGAATTCTGAGCAATTTTCTACTGGGAGATAAAATCTTTCTGGAGAGTTTCTAAAAGATGCTCTGAAGCTTGCCTTTTAGGCTTTGTCAAAGAGCAATAGAGATGACTAGGAATAGTTGTTGCCTCTTTAATACATGCCTGCCATACTGATTGTATGCTATGTGGCCAGAAAAGTGCCAAAGCACCCCTAGAATCTCTGAAAAAAATCTGATTATATGCATGAGAAAAAAAAATACCTTCCAAAAGCTGCTTTGGACAAAGTGATGTCAAAACACCCTAAATAAATATTATGTTCACAATAGTTCTATTAAAACAAGGATCCCATTGTGCCCAGTACTGTCACAACACAACAGAAGCGAAGATTACCCTTACCCCAAAGAATTTATGTTCTTAAGCTGAGAAAATAGGCAAATTCATTTTCTTCACTTTACAGGTGGAAAAGAGTAAGTGACTTGCCCAAGGTCACGCAGGAAGTCTATAAAAGAGGCAGAAACATGACCTGCTTTTGCTGAGCTGTATTCTGGAGCCATAACCACAAGGCCATTCCTCCTCTCCCAAAGCAGAAATTGGTTCTGGTTGCAACAATTTCTCAATGAAGGGATTTAACCATCATTTGGATCTCCATCATGGGTGGGTGGAGCTGAGACAAACCTCACCATTAAGCCCATGATGGTATTCATACAATTGACTGTGTAGATGTCCCCAATGCCCAGAAGAAATTCGTTATGCAAATGACCTTCAAAATCAGCCCATCATTTCAAGTTGATAATGCAAAACAACTTTCCTTAAACTACATATCAAAAACATTTCCTCCAAGCAGCAGGCTTTAAAATATATATATGCACATATATATTTTTTATTTAATCAGTGTTGTATTTCTCTGACAGATTGGTCCAGAATGCAGAGGGAAGGGAGAAGCCATTGGAATGTGTTCTAAATTAATAGTGAATTGTGACATAATCCAGAGCACTCATAATAATCAAGTTAGTATGTTTTACATTTTCTCTCAATGTGTTTTGCATTTTTGCTGCATTGGGAAGGAGGCTTTAGATATTGAAACAACATAATGTTGTACTTAAGAAATGACAATTCAAACACTGGGTGCTTTAAATAGTACATACCTTGATAGTCTAATTCTCTGTGCAATGTACACATGGCTTTGTTAGGGACCTCTTGAATAAATATAGATTATTTATGGTTAATGGATGAGTGCTATTATAGACTGAAAAAACTTCTGACTGCTGCCTGGCTAACCACTCAGCAATGTTTTTTTCACACATGGGCAGTAACAAAATTGTAGTAATGAAATGAGTGAGCATTTGCTTTTATTGTTCCTGACCTTTACCTGGGACTTCTCCCAAGGCATGGAAGATGTGTCTCCATGTTCCCCGCAATCCTTTTTAGTGGTACCAGAGAGATATTTTTTCTGCCTTTCCCAGCACCACATCCTGCTTCTCATATATGTTAAACATTAACCTACATTCATCTTATGACCTTGAGGAAAGGCTGTTGCGAGGGTTTAGGCCGCAGGGTTATTCACTGGGTCTAGTTTAAGAGTCGGGTAATTTGGCTTTCAATTCTTCGGTGAAAGGGTGAAATTTTTTTCTGTTACTTCAGTCTTTTAAACCACAGGTATCTTGTTTAAGGTCGTTGCATATCTCTTCCATTCATCTCATCTGTCTTGGACATGATAGATGAATCACAATTGAAGATGCCAGCCTCTGGCATTCCTGCAATGGGATTCTCCATACATGGTGTAGTCCAGGAAGCCAAGTTTGAAATTACTACAATTACGTTAGAGGAATCCTGCCTTGAACTGTCCCATAATGAAAGAGTCATATCTTAGGCATCGTGGCTAGCACAACTGTGAAATTCAGCTCAACAACAGGCAATTCAGGCTGACTGAAGTAGGACAAGCCCAACCCAGGGTCCTCAGGCAGGAAATGGAGAGCAGCAGCCATGGTCTTAAAGGTAACAACCCACAGTGTAGGGTTAGCACATGACTCTAGGTCACTTCTCCTCTTTGGTTTGAAAATTCCTGGTATTTGTCTTCTTTCATGTATTCGGCTGGTAAGTTCTCCATGGCAGCAGGATTCTCCTTCTCGGGGTTTGTATGGTTACTTGGACGACAGAGTCACTTGGACTTTATTAAGGGTGGTTTCTCCTGTAATAAAGTTTATCTCTTCCTTAGTCTACATTCATATACCCACAAGCAGGCAAGTGTGGCATAGGAGACAGAACAAACAGCTTGCTTTCTAGTCTGATTATGCATTAAGAGGTACACGGTGTCTAATCAAGTCAGTCTGACTGTCGATTGACCTAAACAAATCTTGGGAAGCTAATACCTACTTTCCCTCTCTTCTTTTGTACAGGTAAAACAGCATTGTACCTCACAACAACAGCATCTTGCGAACAACATGGCAAGTATATAAATTTGTATTTTATTTAGTCAAACCAGCATTTAAAAGACTTCTAAGGGAGTTCCATCTTCTGTGCCGTCCTGTAATATATATTTCCCTTTCTAGGACTGATAAATAACAAGTGATTCCTGTTGGGCTGATGATTAATTGTACATTTTAATGGTAATACCAAAAGGCACTTTTTCGTATTCTTTGTATGTGTGTTGCTGGCTGGCTAATCAGGTTAGATGTGCCTAATCATTGGCAATATGTATATTAATTATGTCTCCTATTATATTGATTTCTAAGTCAGGATTCAAGATCACCTTGATTGTCTAAATGACAGATGACTTAATAAATGGTTCTTGGAGAAAGGAAGAAAATTGAAATAAATTGACACAGAAAAATGCCTCAATACGTGCATGACTTGGATTAAAAGAATTAAAAATCAGCTCATGTATGTCATCTTTACTTAATTTTTGAAAGACTATTTACATCCTGTGGTGATGGCTTGGATGCCTAAATGAGATTCTCAGAATGAGACTGACACAGTTAGGCTGATCCGTTATGTTCAATAAAGAGTCTTATTGTAAATTTGGGGTTTTTTTTTACTAGAACTGTGTAGTTTGAGGCCCCCCATGCCCACACTGGGTGCTCGCCATGTCTACAGCCAGACACAAATCTCAGTGCCAAAGAACTTCAAGCTAAACAGAGCAAGCTGAAAGGGCAAGAAGACTTGCCCAACATCACGCAGCAAGTCTCTGGAGGAGTAGAGAATAGAGCAGTTGATGGTGGATAACTATCTGACAATGGCCAACTAGTCAAACCAACACCCAACCAAGATCACACCCTAATTAACATGCAACTCAAAGAGACTTGGAAGAGTATGTGAAACAACCCTATTTGTCAATGTGCCTTTGTCGTGGTTTAGGGCCGGCGAGCAACTAACACCACGCAGCCGCTCACCCCTTCCCCCCCCCAGGTGGGATGGG
>JANZLQ010000095.1:9382375-9434028 GCA_026212715.1 Elanus axillaris | reverse complement strand
TACTGAACTCAAAACACAGCACTGTACCAGCTACTAGGAAGACACTTAACTCTATCCCAGCTGAAACCAGGACAGCCTTGTTAGATTAGCTCAAATAATTCAACGCATTAACTGGGGAAAAAAAAAGTTAAAAATACAAAATGATACAAATTCTGACCACAGTTCCCATCACCTTCTCTGGAGTGCTAAAAAAAAAGGAAGAAAAAAAAAAATGACTGGTGCCACTACTTTCTTGTAGAAGAAAGAAGTCACTGTCTAAAGATCTACTCAAAGACTGGAACATTTGGGAGCCTCTTTTCCTAGGAATATCCAAAAATCCATTTTCCTAGGAGCATCTTGAAATCAGTTTTCCTAATAAAGAAAGAAGGATATGTCATTTATTCATCTAACCTACTGACCTGGGTTTTCCTAGACTCACTGTTCCTCTGCTTTTCACAAACCATCTTTCTTAGCAATTGACCAGCACCTCTGCTTAATGTGAAGGATAGTGTTGGTCTACTGCAAATTAACCAAAGAGTACATAATACAGGGATTGTTACAAACATGGAGTGTTTGTAACTCCAACTACTGCACACCTTCCAGATGCAGCTTTGTTTATCTATGATACACATCAAACAAACTCAACCTTCTTGAGTCACAGTGAGCTGTTTTACAATTTAGATTTACTTCATCCTCTTTGGTTTGATTTTTTAAGAAGTTCAGCATATACAAAAAGCTCACCTATCCATAGCCTAGTAGCAGGTTATTACCAAGAACAAAAAGTGGGTTATTGTGATCGGGAGAGAATTTTAAAAAGACACAAATCCATAAAGAGCATCTTCATTAGCTTTGCCACTCACAGAAATGCTTGTTTGATATTGAATACTCCCATAAAATTAATTTATTACTTGTATCTAGTCACCAGATACTAATTTTAAAAAATATTTGTTACCTGCAATGTGCTCATACCAACTATTCACTAATCTTTGCACAACTGGTTATTTATTTTGCACAGTATCCCTGTCTGTTTTCTTACCCCATTCCTAATGCTTTCTGACTTCATAATGGCATAATACGACTCATAAGAAGCAAATAATGAAGAGCAATTAAATATTGAAGTCCTAGCAATGCAGTCATTACTTATGGTCTGAGCTTCATTGTCCATCAATAAGTCTCCAGACACTTTCAGCAAACAAGTAATATGATGTGACAAATAAATAGTTTCTCTTGTCTGATATGAACAACTGAAGGTTGAGGGAAGATACTATTAACTGATGTGAACCAAAATAATAAAATTTTTGTCTGACGGAAGTCTAACACAAATCATGCAAGTTCTGCATCATGCCGTATTATGGGGGTTATGTACTCTGTGGTCTAAGACCTCATGAAGACCCAAGCTAGAAACATCCAGTGATAACTACATGTGGGAGAGAAAAAAAAAATTTAAACCAAAGGACAATGTTAACATAGGAAAGAGGACATGAAGAATGGGATAAATTCTGGCTGTCAATATAAACTGGCTATGAATATGTTCAGGCTGAAAACTGGGAAGAAGGGAAATGCATTCTTGTAACACTCTACAATTAGAAGAGGGAGAACAAAAAGTCAAACATCAGAAAAAAAGATGTGATAAGTTTTGATGGAACTTGATGAAGTTATGTTTTAGATGTACATCTAGGGGGCTCTTCCAGACTTATGTAATCTCTCAAAGGATTACTCCACCAACATGAAAAAAAGTCAAATAATGTGACACTAAACT
Organism: Elanus axillaris; assembly: GCA_026212715.1. Taxonomy (NCBI): domain Eukaryota; kingdom Metazoa; phylum Chordata; class Aves; order Accipitriformes; family Accipitridae; genus Elanus; species Elanus axillaris. The sequence goes on along the minus strand of JANZLQ010000095.1, from coordinate 9,432,290 downwards.
TTAGTTAGAGAAATTTGGGGAACATAGAAAGCCAATCCCAGTTTTTGGTGCTGTGCTTCTGGTATCTGCAATTGTTACATTAAAATCATGGTCTACTTTCTGTTAGAGCATATGTATTAAAACTATCCTGATGTAAAAACAGTCCCAGCAGCAGCTCTGGACAGTGGCAAGTTACTCCTGTGTACGTAAAATGTGGCTGGAAAAATGTGCATACACTTTGTTACGTGTCATGGCGGTTTATTTCTTTTCTTTCTTCTTTAAATCAATCATTTAACTCCCCTCAAATATCAGCCTTTAGATGCAGGAGGCATTTATGCAGGGAGGCTATTACTGTATCCACCCAGACCTCCACGCTGATTGTGCAGATTATATAAACCTTTTGGTTACATTAGCACCTGAATATGATTTATGAGGGCAGACGGGAGATGGTGATTAACCCACTTTCATGAAAGCAGCCTGTTTGCTGTGAAACAGCTTCCGGCATAAATCATTTTAGACATGCTTTTACACTAGGACTAAATAAACACTCACTTACCCCTGGTACCTGCTAATATGTTAACAAGTAATGTCCTCAAACAGCCTCATTATTTGATTACATCCGAGATTGGGGACTTTGTGCTGTTGCTTTCTCTGCCTGCCAGGATCTCACGAGCCCAGACACATTAGCTAACTTGAATACAGAGAGAAAGTGGGAGTTTTATCAGCCTCCATTATCAACCCAGCATAACAAAATAGAGCATAAGGGCACTTATGATCTCATGGCTGAGGCATTATAACGCAAATGTCTTAATCCCTGCAGTTCTCAACAGTGCTGTTACCATGTCTTTGGGTCAGTAACATGGTGCAGGATTAATTAAGAAAGACAAATACAGAGGAAACAAGGAAAGCTGGAGCGGTGCCTGAATCCCATTCCTGCCTGCACTTGTGACCAGTGTGCTCTTGGCCTGTGGAATATATGCTCTGTTGCTGCAATGTGCGCAACGTGTCCCTCTTCAGAGACAGTTACCGAAGTGGACCATGGCTGTGGGTGATCCTGCATCCCTGAAGACAGAGGAAGGTAATCACCCAACATGAAGGAGAAGCAAAGACACACACACACACACACAGACAAAAGACAATTTTTATCTCAAGTGCAGACTTCAGTTACTAGCTTTGCTGCCAAAGTAATGCTGACCACCAGCTCAAGATGAACTTACCCAAACTACTGCATATCTGCAGGTAACCATCCCCGTGTACAAGCAAATACCAAGTCAGACAATGAAGCTGCGCCTGCACAAACCATACTTATCCTAAGTTATATCCCTTTTCTCCTTTCATGGCTCAAGAATGTCAACAGCGACAGCTGGACTCACTTATTCTATATAATGTCATTATTTTGATATGACTCTGACATGTTAACAGGCCTCATGAGCCACTTTGAGACAAGACCTTTGTTAGCATGAGGCTCTTTCCAGCACCAGTGTTTCTAGTTGTTTTTCTAGGCACTGAAGGATGTTGTAGAAAGTGCAGGAACTCGGCTTAAATAGAGCAGGAGAGAAAAAAAGATCCATGAAATAAGAGAGGGAAACAGCACTCTGGGAGGTGCATGAGCTTTATGCCCAAAATATGGTGGCAACCACTGTTAGCATCAGCCACCAGAAGCACCTTCAGTGATTTCAACAATAAATGACTCCGTCCCAAGATACTTTGTCAGCTCACTGCCACAGCAGCTGTGACCTTACAAGGAGTTACTCACTACCGTTTCAGGGAAATCAATAAGTTTTCTGTAGTCCATTAGACTGCACTTCTGTTATCTTGGGCAAGTGAGAATGTAGGCCTCCATATGACACATTTGGGAGCCACCAGTGGAGGGGAGAGGGTGATCGGGGGGGTGCCTCCATATCATTCAGAATTGCAAGTGAGGAGCTAGGCTTCACCTGGAAACTGTATCTCCTACTAATACGGACCTAAAGCTAACCCCATATAGAAACATCCCACCTCCAGGCTTTGGGGACATCCTCGTACCACAGAACCTGCTTTCTTAAAACACAGGGCGGAGTCCCTTTTGACATTAATATCTGAGCATTATCAACAAAAGTTAACTCAAGCTGATAGACATGCAAGGCTGCAGGGTTGCTACAAGATGAAAATCAGGCCTGTAATGCCAGGAAATTGTCTTCATTTTCAACATAGTTATCTGAGCTCAGAAAGTTTAAGAAATCCATTTAAGTTATCAATAACCAAAAGCTTTACATTTTTGTTTCCTCAACTCTGATGGAGCTATGCCATACTTTACAATAACATGTGGTTATGCCTTGTGAAACCTAGAGTAGATTTAACAGACTTCACACCCTGACTCAGGAAAGCTCCCCGTCATAGGAAAGTATCAGAAGTGCATATAAGTCTCATTGTAGTGAGAGGGACATAAACACATCCTAGAAGTCAAACACAGGTTTGGATGTTTTACTGAATCACATCCTAAATGCAAGCTTCATGAACACATTGAACTCTGGATACTCCTTTACTTAGGACTACATTTTCCCCCCATCTTTGCTAAGAAAGGTTAGCAAAACTGATAAAGGTGAACACTGAACAGAAACCATTTTTATTTATTAGATTTATTTTGCACCTCACATTTATCGTGGCTGTCCTAGCAGTGATGCTGTCCTAGCCATGATGTAATCTGCAATTAACTAGTCTCCTTTTGTCAGCCTGCATCATCAAAACCTGTTTTTATGGAGTGTTAAGTCTAATATTTACAGTGTTAAATACTTGGACAATATTTAAATTGGTTTCATCACATACTATATTTAGTTGGACTGATATTGTCTGGTTAACAGCAATGAAAACAATTCTGTTCTTTTGGGTTTTATATTTTGAGTGGATATTAGGTAACTGGAAAATATGGTCATTATATTTGTCTAACATTTCTTCAAGTTGTAACATGGCATTTCAATTTGGGCTTTAACTCATGAATTATCCATACGCAAAACTTTTGAGAAGTTTCCAGGTTCAACATCCAAACAAGCGCAGAGTTCAGTGGCATGTCTGAAAGGAAGGCAGTTTAATATTTATACACATATATAGAAAAGTATGAAGACATTTTTCAGGACCTTTTCTTTCCAGCAATGCTGCTGTTACACAAAGCCTGCTCCAAAGGTATTTTTAATGTCAAACAAAAATCACAGTTACTATGTGATCTAATCCCAATCTCACAGACAGACATCGCTACATTTCTGGGTATTGCTTCTTAGAGTTGATATTTGCCCATATGATTCGTGTTTGTCTCCACTTGTAGCTTATGTGGGCAATCTTGCCCATACTCTCCTGAGTAATTCTGCCCTTTGAACCAAAGGCCTGTAAGACATTGCAGCTGTGCTGACTTCTCATGTCCAGCAGCAAATAACTCCTTCTTCAAATGATGATGATGTCTCCCTTCTTCAAAGTAGAGATGTTTTCTAGAGGTTTTTGCTAATGTTTATGCATTGGACTTGGAGTTGGAAGAACTTTTTTTTTTTCAACTGCATGGAAAACCTTTTACCTTCTTTTGTGTCTTTAGCTTTCCTTTCTTTTCCTAGTGTTGGTGTTAAGACATCTTCCCATTTCAGCTGTGTGATTTCTGGCTATCCCACTGAGTTAGTCATTCCTCTCCTGGATGATCACAGACATGGTCTCTGGGCCAGAACAATACCTGTGCCATATGTTGGATCTTGTCCACCAGAAATTTCTGCTCCAGAATTGTCTATAGTTCTATGCAAGGGTCAGAACCATGAAGGAGCACAGCATGGAGAAGGATTTTCTCCTGACTCAGAAAGGACTCTGCTCACAAAACCATGAATCTGACTCAGCTCTGTTGAGCTAGGTCTCTATGCAGAGGATCCCACTAACAAGAAAGAGCTGTAATCCCTTCAGACAGCCCTTTGAACTGCCCAGGAACTCTTTGACAAAGCCTGATACAACTTCTGAAACACTGGAAACATTCAGACATCCATTTTATTTCTTTTTAGCAGATAGAAATAACAGATTCTGCAGAAAACTACAGCCAGGCTACAGAAAACTAAGCACAAACCAAGTAATTTTGTTATTGTATGAAATGAAAATTTGTGTGTTTCTTTTTTTGATAAGTCATAGACTTTTGAGATTTGAAACCTCCCTGGTTTTAGAGACTTTTAAAAGAAACCCACTAAAGTTCATTTCTCTCTGTGGACTGCAATTTCTCCTTAGCACTACAATGTGAGTTTGTTCATTGGACTTAAATTTGTAGTATGAAAGCAGTTCTACTTCCCCTTCTGCTAAACTTGTACCAAAGCCTTCACAGATGTCATAAAATTGATACTTGCACATAGCTGGCTAGAAGAGGGGTGGGTTTGAGGAAGGAAGATCCCATCTATGTGTGATACTGCCATGACTTGGTGACAAAAGTCCCCTGTGTGTGTTTTTAAAAATAGCTTGTGTGTCACCTGCTGAAGCTTCAGCTTTCAGGAAAATGAAAACTGACAGGAAAACTTACTCATTCTATAAATAAATGAGTAAAGCCATCAATAACCAAATAAAATTCACCATCCCTGGTAGATCGCTTGGTAAGGCTGCAGTCTGCCTTTGGCTCCCTCCCATTCTCTCCCTAGCTAAGTATTCCCAAAGGAAGCTCGTCAAACAAGAAACCTTTGCTTTGGCTGCACTGCCAAATTATCTAGGGCTACTAGAGCGACCTGGGGATGATCAGAGCCCCTGAACAGCCACTAGCAGAATGTGGAGAGCCTCAACAGTATTTATCTGTTTTCTATATGCTTATGAACCATCCACTGTTACAGAGGGGGACACCTTGGTAAGACATTTCCTTTTCTACAAAGGAAATAATATGCTGAACACTACTACCATAAACACTGATCTTGTTGTTTAAAACATACTTGAGACTCTTAGAAAGGGTTTGAGAGGCCAAAGTTGAAATTTTTTATTGTTTTTCATTCTGTCGTTGCTTTTGCAGGTTGGACTTCAGTATTCAGTGCCTAGCAAATGCGCTCTTCTGGTGAAAAAGTCACAGAAAGCTGAGGGGTGGGAAGGATTAGGACCTGGGAACCAATGTTTTTACATCTTATTTCCTATTTTCCATATGGTCCCATGTCATTTTTGTATAAATTGCTTTCTATAAATTACATAAAATACAGCATTTTGCAACTTTCACTTAGTAAGACAGTCTTTTGCATATTTCTTTTAGGGAAAACCTCCTTCCCCAACAATCTTCAGGACAATTTGTGAAACTTGCAAAATATTGTTGTTTGTACAAAAAGAGGTTATTTCAGGCTTTTCTAAAGCATTGGGCTGGTTTGGGAAATGGGAAAGGCTTAGTCATATTCCTTAATGAAACTGTATTTTAATTTAAAGATGTCACAAATTTTATGACAGTCTTTATTTACTTTCACTTAGCCCCCCCAAAAAAGTATGGCTTCCAGATTTGCTACAAAGCAAGTATAAAAAGCATGAAATATAACCCAAACTTTTATTAAGAGCCTGATTCTGCTGATTAAAATCAGTGGCCAAACATTCTCGTGGCTCCAGAGATCAGATTTGAACCTTTACTGTGCTGGACCAGCTCCAAAACCCACTAAAGTCAATTGGAGTTTTTCTTTTGAGCCCAGACACTGGGTGTCTGACTGTCTTTTTCTCTCCTAAATTATAAATCACCAGCAGAAGTTTAATCTTGCAGTTTTCAGTGCCAGTGTGACATTTATTTTAACTTCAGCTGTTGACAAAGCACCCCGCATCCTGCATTTCCCCGCTGGCAATCACATGTCTATTCTAACTCACATGTTACTTTCTGTCAGGTATTTTATTTTATTTGTTCTCTACTTACTGCCATCCACTTCTCCAACCCTCCCTTTTCATCTGTCCATCACATTTGGCAGCAAGAAAAATGGATCTATTTTGCAATACCAATTTCAGTGCCACTTGCCAGTCCAAATAAGAGTTGTGTATCTAACACACCATACAGGGTCTCAGTTTCTGGATTTTGTCACAAGAGCTGTATTTTCTCAGCAGCTTATTAACAGCGTGTGTTTGGGGTGAAAATTAAGCAAATGGAAAAAGGATGTCACAGCAAGGAGCTGTGTTGCAACACTTAGGTTATTATATTGCATTAAGTTAAACAAAGACTGTTTAGCCATGTTATGACTATGATTCTCATTCATTCCAGTCCCTTAAGAAAATGTATTTGAAAAGAGGCAACTTTGCTCAGTCAATTTCCCTTTGGTCAAAATGCTCCCAGGTGCCACTCTTGTGAATTTGACAGGGGAAAAAAAGAATTGTTAAGGGGCAGTAGAGCTTGGGGAGGGGGGCAGGGTGGAGATTGCCATAACTCTGCTGATGCCAAGAATAAGAAGAATAATGGGAACTACTACAGATTGGAAACTTTCTTTTGGTCATTTATCAAGCCCATATTATTTTCTCATCTTTCACTGTCTTTGGAGTGCATGTGTCAGCTGAACAAAAAAGTTACAAGAAATCTTGAATTGCACTCCACTGTCAGAAAAATGTGCTGCCCATCTATTGGGTGCCTGAGTTCAACCATGCAGCTGTTAAACAGGCTCTGGATCCATAAATAGCCTTTGGACAAGGTGAATAAGGGAAGAGCAACTGATGTAATCTACCTGGACTTGTGCAAAGAATTTCACACTGTCCCACACAACATCCTTGTCTCTAAATTGGAGAGACATGGATCTGATGGATGGACCACTTGGTGGATAAGGAATTGGCTGGATGGTCGCACTCAAAGCATTGAACAGTCAACAGCTCTATGTCCAAGTGGAGAACAGTGATGAGTGGTCTTCCTCAGGGGTCAGTATTGGGACCGGCGCTGTTTAACATCTTTGTCTGTGACACAGACAACGGGACTGAATGCACCCTCAGCAAGTTTGCTGATGACATGAAGCTGTGTGGTGCAGCTGACACACTGAAGAGGGGAGGGATGCCATCCAGAGGGACCTTGACAGACTTGAGAGGTGGGCCTGTGCGAACCTCATGAAGTGCAACAAGGCCAAGTGCAAGGTCCTGCACATGGGTCAGGGCAATGCCAAACACAAATACAGGCAAAGAGTGGATTGAGAGCAGCCCTGTGAAGAAGGACTTGGGGGTGTTGGTTGATGAGAAGCTCAACATGACCAAGCAATGTGTGCTTGCAGCCCAGAAATCCAACTGTCTCCTGGGCTGCCTCAAAAGAAGCGTGCCCAGGAGGTCGAGGGAGGTGAGGCTGAGAGAGTTAGGGTTGTTCAGCCTGAAGAGGAGAAGGCGCTGCGGAGACCTTATAGCAGCCTTCCAGTACCTAAAGGGGGCCTACAGGAAAGCTGGAGAGGGACTTTTTACAAGGGCATGTAGTGATAGGACAAGGGATAATGGCTTTAAACTGAAAGAGGGTAGATTTAGATTAGATGTAAGGAAGAAGGTCTTCACTGTGAGGGTGGTGAGGCAGTGGAACAGATTGCCCAGAGAAGCTGTGGCTGGCCTGTCCCTGGAAGTGTTCAAGGCCAGGTTGGATGGGGCATTGAGCAACCTGGTCTAGTGGAAGGTGTCCCTGCCCATGGCAGGGGGGTGGAACTAGATGATCTTTAAGGTCCCTTACAATCCAAATCATTCTATGATTCTATGTGAACTGTTAACAACCAGGCAGGTGGGGAGCTGTGTCTTGGCTTCTAAAACACACCCTGCTTGTGGCCTACTCATAATTGCACATCTGATCACAATAGCCACATTGTTTCAGACTCCATCCACCCATCCATCTTTTTTTCATGTGTGAGCTGAATCCAGGGCTGATCTTGAGTGGCATTCAACAGAGAAAACTCACCCAGCTTCAGGGTATGAAAAAATGGACAACACTAAAAAATACGTGTTGTTAAGCTGTGAAACTGCTTGCCACAGGAAACTGTGGATACCAAAAGATTTAGAATTAGCTGGATAAATTCCTGGAAGCAAAATTCACCAGGGGCTATTAAATACAAAGACACTATGTCTGGCTCCGGAAGTCCCAGCACCACAAATCACTGGCCCTGAGCCATGATCTGCATGCCCTGTTCTGATATCCTTCCTTAAGTACCTACTACAGCTGGCTACTCATTGGGCTGGATGGACCAAAGGTCCACTAACCACTTCGGCCATTCCTGTGTTTTTGTATTAATAGAAGAGCTGGGACTGAATATCACATTTGGCACTAATGTCTCTGCATTCACCCAGCAGCATTTCTATCACCAGCACTCTCCAGGCTGCTTCTGCCACGACATCTGGACATCATGTAGCACCTGAAGCACATTAAGCTTTTTTCAGCAGGTAATAAACCCCTGGATAGTGTATGGTAGGCGAGCCCCAGTCTCTAAATACCCACCACGGACATTGCTTTCTCCAGCAATTGCCGAAGCCTGGTTTAGATTAAACTACTTCAGACCAGCCACTGCAGAAGGGCAAGGCTGGAAAAGGAAGTCTCTCTTTTTTTTTTTTGAGCTCTTTTTTTCCCATGGATTGGTTGTCTTGGGCTTGTTTGGTTTTTGGCAAGTTATTTAAAGGACAAATATAAGGCTAGACAGCTGAATGCATCAAGAAGGTCAGCCAAATTCTCAGGCTACTGTCTTTTTCCAGCTGTTCCAGATGAGGAAAAGGATCAGGCAGGGCTGTATCTCCCTGGTTGCTTTCTACAACATAAAGTAGACTTCTTTGATATAAAGGAAGGGGTTAGAGAGGTTAGAGGATGCTGGGGTGGTGATGCTATACAGGACACCAGCAAGACCCCTCTCTCTGTTGGGCAACTGCTCTTTTCAGAGCCATTCCCACTGTCACATATCCAGGACCACTGTATGTCAGAGTACTGAAACAGAGCTGTGCTGTTCAGCTCTGGGTCTCGGAATTACATGGGCCTGGAGACTTCCTTCAGCATCTGGCTTCCCAAACTCCAGGTACTATAGGGAAGTTGGGGCCACAGCAGTGGAAAGTTCCTTGTGAGACACGAGTTGTGTCAGACTGTCCCCGGCAGCCCTCTCTCTGGAGGGTACTATGCACAGGTTGCCCAGCCCCACCAGTGTACAACCCAGTGTATGAGCACAAATGCATCAGATCACCATGAACAGGGGAAGATGAAGTACAGCATCCTTTTCACACATCAGATATGGGGGACAGGGCTGGCCTCAGAGGATGGTGACACTTCCACTTCAGCTGGGTCTCCCAGAGATCCCCTGGGAATCCCCTTTTGTCCTGTTTCTTGTCCATAAGTGGGGTAGCTTAGCCTGGAAAGGGTTGCATCAAGCAAGCTGATAAATGAAGGAAAGAAGGGAGGAAGGGAAGTGAGAAAGGAAGAAATGAAGGCAGAAAGAAAGAAGGAAGGAAGGAGAAAGAAAGAAAAAATGTAGGAGAAAGAAAAAGAAGAAAAAGAAAAAAAGAAAAAAGAAAAAGATAAAAAAGAAAAAGAAGGAAAAAAGAAAAAGGGAACACCCCCCCCCCCAAAGCAAGTATGCATTTCTGATGACAGCTGCACAAATGTGCCTTATTCCAGCAGATCTCTCAATTAAAATCAAGCCATCCTAATTTAAGGGGAAAATAAACACAGGTCTGATGTTATGTGCTTTGCTTTCAAAAGGAATCAGCCTGAGGAGAGGCAGCAGGGCCCTTAGGTCGGGAGGGCTGGTTGTAAGGGAGAGGCAGATCTTGCTGCATCAGCTGCCACCCCCTGATGCTGAGACAGAGTCAGGCGGCACTTTGCACCCCTGCAGCAGTGTGGGGGCCTGGGGCAGAAGAGCCCCCACCCTGCAGTGGCTTGGGGGATAAGGCAAAATGGCTGGTCTCCGATAGGTCTGAACCACTGAAAACTGGAGCAGAAAGTTCAGTGCAGTGACTCACTGCTCCTTTCTGACTGAGTCCACATCAGCCAGAGCCTACAAGGGAGAGCTCTGGACAGTCTCTACCCTGACACTGTCCCTTACGGTGAAGAACTAGGAAGTTCAAGGCACAACCATGTTTTCTCATGTTTTCCTTCTCCCACATTTTTAATTAAACATGAAGGCACTTTCTTTGCACATAGCTACTCTAAAACTACTGGTGAACAATATGAGGGGCTGCTTTTTGGGCAAGCAAGCTAAGAGTACTATTCACATGGAATCCACCTGGTGCAGTGCTCTGGCTCTACTGTAGTGCTCCTGCACTCTCCAGGATGGGAAAGATGAGTGCTCCCATAACTGCTTGATGCCTACATCGCTACCTAAGACTAGCAAAACTTTCTTAAAAGCTCTGCTGTTGTCTTTTTTCCTCTTCTCACTGTACTCATGGTGAAATAAAGAATCTCCAACCACCTTTGGATAAGAAAATAGCTGAAATCAAATGAGTTATCTCACAGACAGTTCCCACTGTGTCTCCCATGCTTGTCCGATGAAACTATTCATGAAACAGTAGACAGTCTCTGTGCCACTTAGGGACCAGATAACATGGCATAGGCAAACCTCTGTGATTAATCCTGAGGCTCTTGCAGACCTTAGCCTTCACAGTGGGAACTGCTACTGTGTTGTGATAGAAGAAACCAAAAAACCAGCAGCCCAGGGATGCAAAGTTCCAAGGGTCTGGGGAACTGCAAAAGGCTCACTTGCCAAGGCTGGACATCTAAAATGCCCATTTGCTGCACAGAAGGAATCTGCCTGAAGTTTCAGGGGAGAAAAAAAGAAAAAATTTAAAGAGTGTAACAACAGGAAAAACATACAAACTCTTCAGCATAAGCTATCATGGATTCGGCTCTGGATTACAGACAGAGGTTCAAGAGATCAAAGCAGTAGCAACCAGAAGGGGCAAACCAGAGACAGCAGAGATAAGAGATGAAAGCCAAAGAAAGCTTGGATAGGAAGCTGATGTTGGTAAATGAGGAACTGGGGTTAGATTAAACTGGTAGTGCTTGATGTGTTGTCTAGTCTCTTTTTTGGCTCCATCGGTTTCTGCAGGACTGAAGCTTTGGGGGTGGGGGGAGGCGGGGGTGGAAAAACGGTATTTCCATTTTTTGTCCTTGCCAAGAAAAGCTTCTGTGTGTGAGTCATCTCTGTGCTGCCCATGGAAGGCTGCAAGGAGCCAGGGCAGAAAGTATTGCACTGGGGGTAAAACACTGCTCAGGGGGACAGTGGACCCAGATTCAGCTGTGCTGCAGGCTCCCCAGAAGTCACGCAATGGTACATATCACCTATTCTTTGTCTTACAGGGCCCAGCTGATGCACAGTGCTTCCTTACACCCTGGGATCAGGTGTGTATTTGGCTCTCAGGCAACAGGGGACTTTTATAAGCTGATGAGGTATCTCTGGGAATTTTGTATATTTTAATATGGAGCATTCCTATTGCCTGGCCTGAAAGCATAATGCAAGTAGTTGCATTAAAACAGAGCCCATCATGACCTCTTGATAGAAGATCAAGAATAATCAATAATTATTCAGTCAACCCATCAGGGAATGGGTGGATGCTCTCACTTCTCCAGCTCCTCAGAGAAAGCTCCTCAGGGTGAGCAAAGTGGGGCTGATCACTTCCCCCAGCTGCCCTACGTGAGCTGGGATTTGCTTTTCTCCCTTCTGTGAGACAGCTCACCTAGGCCATCAGCTGGAAGGAGAAGATGGAAAAGAAGGACAAGAACAAGGATGTCTCAGAAGAGGATGTGGAGCTGGAGCAGGGCTTGTGGCATGGTACAGTGAGATGTTTCCTTTGTAGGACTGACTGGGATGGAGGGAGGGACCTTTCTGAGCAGCGGAGCCCAAAAATGAAAGGAGCAAGTGATAATCACAGGCTAATGCTCAGTTCGGGCCTGCTGCTGTGGAGAGCTGCTGCAGCCCAGCAGTATGATGTGTTGTGGGTGAGGCTTTAGTGCAGAGGGGGAGCAGGGATTGCTCCTGTACTCTGAGTTACTCTGCCCAAAACGCATTTGGGGACTAGCCGAGACCTGCATGAGTGAGTCTGAGGTGGGATCAGGTTAGAAAATGAGTTCTAAATGACTCTGTGGTTTGAGAGGTTGAGCTTGGGGTGGAGGGAGGAGAGATGTGGCCTGTGAATTGGTTGATTTCTTCTCCCCCCCCCTTATTCCTATGCATGGAAGGATCTCTCTGTCCTTGCTGGGACTCTTAGTGCATTCACCCCCTACTCGGGATGAAAAGAAGGAAGGTCACATTCCTGCTCGGCGGTGAGACCATGCCTGTGCCAAGGTCACCCAGTATTTGCAAGCTGCAATTTTAAGTCCAGAGAAAAACCCCCTTTCCCTCCGTGCCGCTGTGGAGCGGCACCTCAGCGATCTCCAGCTGCCATCTGCTGGTAACTGTGCCGTGCCGGAGCCGGACAGTCAGCGCTTCGCTGCGGGACCTCTCCCTGGCTGGTGGAAAGGCTCGACATCCTTGGGGGAACCAGGGATGTGGAGCAGGAGTTGCTGGCTTCCCACGCCGGTCAGGGCAAAGCAGTGCATGAGAGATGGCAAAGAGCTGCCTGAATGAAAGGAACCTTGTTTCAAGGTGTGTGGGGGTGAATCAATCCCATTATAGCAGAGCACTGAAGGACAAGCAGGGTTTAAGTGCTGCAGTAACTTTGATTTTTATTGGAGACTACTTTTTTCTGGAGACATATTAAACTTGCCTTGGGGAGGCAGGGAAGAGGTGGGAAACAATCTGTTAAAATAGTTTTCTGCTGCTTTCTGGCCACTTAGGCACAGAAAAGCAAGTTAGCAAAAAGTGAAGTGGTAATTGAGAACTTGGGTCTTTGACTAGTTTGGGGTTTTTTGTTTATTTGTCTTTAATTGAATTGTGCAACTTCAGAGCTGTTCTGCTGCATATTTGCCAAAGCAGATATGAGTTAGATGGGCCCTAGGTCTATTGTGTGAATACTAACTGTCCATCACAGTGTCAACAGTAGGTTCATGGTGCTGTTTGCACCCATGGCTGAACTGGAAAAACCTACTTGCAGCCCTGCACTGCAACTGCCCCTCTTATCTTGGACCTTGTCAGGAACTTCATGTAACACAGTGGCCAGGCATAGTCTGTTGCGTGACCTGCCAGCAGGCATCCGTCCCCTCTGCATGCAGCCCAACACATCACCCCTTCTGCTTTGGGTTATAGTATAAAGCTAATAGGTATGCAAATGTCCCAGACTGCGCCAGGCCCTGTGACACGATTCCTGCCTTCCCTGCATGCAGGACTGTTGTAGGTGGGAGGCAAAAAGCCATAGATACTGCCAGTAGGGGTCTGAGGAATTTATTTCCCCACATTTGGAAGGGGGATTTCCTGGGATGATCACCGGGGGAAGGTGGCAAGGTTCCATGGGTCCTTGTGAGCATCACATCCTAGTGGATGCAATGGTTAACACCAGCTAAACATGGTAGAGAACTAATAGTTTTGAATACATGAAGTCCTTACAATGTTCATGAAAATAAATTATGGAGCAGAGGAGAAAGACCCTATCAGTCCCGCTAGCAAAAGGAAAAATTTAAGTGTGAGATTTAACCTTCATTAGTGAGGAGGGAATCTACAGCAGCCATGTACTCTGATCACCAGAACAGATGTGTGAGACCTCACACCTCCCTCTGACCAGAGCCTCCTATCCTAGGACGTACATCCAAAGGAAAGCAGATTTCATCAGTTTAATTGCTCACGGAAGAGCTTGTTTATTGGGGTCCTCTTGGAGATCTGCCCTTGGAGCTGCAGCTTGCAAGGCTGCACATTGAAGAGCAGAGACTGTACTAGGAGTGTGGGGGAGTGTAAGAGCAGGGCCTCAGCTGAGCACGAGCATTGGCAATTCTGTGGAACTCGTGAGGTTTATTGTTTTCTCTAAAGTCCCAGTTCCAGTAGCCATGGGATTGCAGTAAGCATCCCGAATTTCATGCAAATATGAGACTTGCTGCTGGAACTCCTTGTGGTGGAGAAAAGTATAAAAATGCACCTTCTGGGAAGAGAAACCTGAGGGAACAAAAAAAGCTTCACTGTTAAAAAAGAAAAAGAATCCTCATGATATCTAAGCCAATATCATTCAGCTGTGGCCCCCAACTCAAGAAATTTTAAGGCCTGGAGTTGGCAGTAATGAAACTCCACTGATGCTTTGGCCAAGAATAAGGGCACTATTTCTTGCGCCCTGGCCAGCATCCCAAACTGGATGATTCCCTTTCCATGTACTCAAAACCATCCCCTGGAAATCCAGCTCTGCATGGGGCTCTTTATCACCTTTTGTCCTCAGCTTCTCTGGGGCATCTCAAAACAGCAGCATCCTCCCATGCTAAGTCTCATCACACTGTGCAAGTTGATGGCAGTAGTTTGTCACGTCTGATGTATTCCTCAGGATACAAGCTGCCTGACTAAGGTATAGGAGTCATATGAGTTATGATTATTATTATTATCATGGTGAAGATTAGCATTGGGAGTGTTGCTGGAGAATGTCATAGTCTTTCTATCTCATTCTAAATTTTTTTTGTGGTGCAGCTAGCTTTGCAACTGGACCAACGAGACTTTTTATTTTTATTTTAGTTTTGGTTTAAGAAATCTCAGCCCTGGAGGGAGCTGTCATTTTAGGATGCTGATTAGCTTTTGCAAGTTGACAGGGAGCAAGGTAGCTTTCTCTGAAGCGATCCCAAGTTCTTTCACCTAATCAAGCCAACACTGCAGGCTCTGTGTGGAGGAAGTGTAACCCTATCTCACTGCCTGACAAATCCTTCAGTTCCAGCCTTTGTTTCGTCAGTCCCCACAAACTGTAACAAACCATCAAGTTTGACACCCCACCCCCACCCCCGCCTTTGTTCTTTCAGCAACCCTTTTGGCTCAGCCTTCCTTTCTGGTTCTTTTCCTTAAAGATAGGAACTCTGAAGACTGTACTCACTTCATATATATCCTTCATCTTTAGAGCTTTTTGACATCAATTTTATCGACTAGTCAAAGGAAATGCAGCATCGTTCAAAAATTCTCCTTTTTACAAAAAAAAAAATAGTCGTATCTTATCTGTACTGTTTGCTTTGAAAAATGTTCCAACTAGAAATGGATCAACAGGCTTTGCAGAAAGCTCTTGCTGAAGCTAAAAAGAGGGTCTTGCAGCTACAGGGTTTGACTCAAAAGACATGGATTTCATTCCCAGTTCCATGAGTCTGTAACACAGTGACTGCAGGAAAGTGACAATTAAATACAGTTGTCTTTCATTGAGCACAGATGTGAAAAGAAATTAGGTATGTTCATAGACCGCTCACTGGAGCAAGAGGAGCTGCTGCCCCAGACTCTCAAGACTGCATTCAAGGGACGGTCAGCAGCCAAATCATCCTAGCAGAGACCCTTTCCATGGGGCCCTGATGCAGTCATGGGGAACAGACATGGAGTGAGGGAGCTGCATATGAGGGAGGGAAAGAAGGAGCACAGAAGATCATGCACAGGGCCTTGTAACTTTAATAAAAGCCCTGCAGAGTTCTGGAACAAATTGCCAGCTGGGAAGAAACATTTCTTTGATTCCTTCTGTTGGACTTCAATATTTCTAAACAAGCAGGTTTGTACCAGACTTCACCTCCTGTTGAGAACAACTGCCAAACCCCCAAACATTGACTAATCTATCACAAGGGAGAACGTCCTTATCCTGCCTCTATAACTCTAAAATTAAGGATCTAATTCTTCCTTGCCATTTTTTCCCTGACATGAAGACAATTTTTCTAAATAGTTACCAAGTGGAGATGGATCAAGCTGCTGATACCTGTCTGAATCTATAGTTCCAAAAGGTCCAGGCTGCTCACATCTGTGGTTTTTGTCATGGAACATTCTCTCTTGAAATAGGCCACACAGTGAAAAATTAAATGCATTGGATCACTTTTTAGTTGTGTGTAGGGAGTGCTTTTTTTTTTACAGAGCACATATCAAAATCACACAGCAAAGACTGTTTTCTTCCCTACTGTGTGATCTGTAAAAGGGTTGTGCAAGGTCATACCATGAAACAGGCAGGTATCCTATTCCCTGTCCCACAAGAGCTTTCCAGGTGATTGTGCACTACTTCCAGTTTTACTGGTCTTGGTCTAAGTTGCTTATGATTCTCAGACAATGGATTGCAGCAGAACATCAATGGAAACCAGCTGTTCCTGTAGTACCTACCAATCATGCCCTTTGCAGCCGCTGTGAAGCGTTACCTTACCTGCTTTACTGTGGAGCATTACTGTCCCAGGCAGCACGACTGGCCTCCTCCTGCCCTCCCCCTTGGCTGGCTGTCATCTTCTGAGGCACCTGGAGAGGACAAAATGAGGTGGATATGTTCTTACCGCAACTTCTCCATCTCTTTTGCTTGTTGATTTATTATTACTGAATCTTCATCTTGCTGGTGGTAACTAATGGTCACAGCTCACGACAGCCTCATTGTGATGCATCACCATGAACACACTAATTCACAGCTTAGACTGTAGGGCTGATATGGCTTTCGCTTCCTTGGTGTTTCTTGGACCATCATTTCATTTGTACTCCAAACCTAAGCCGTCTTTCCAGAGAAGCAATACCCAGAGTCCTAATACAAACTACAGGTAGAACTCTTCATATCTTAAATTCATTAAAAATGTTCTTACAAAAAGATTTATTCCTGGGGCTTTTACCCAGACTTCTGCATTTGAGTTGGCAAAGACATCATGTAATAACTAAATCTTCATTAGTTGTATCTGTTTGCTTTGTGCCTTCGTGACAATGATGGAAGCTGTAAATAAGTATATTGTCCCATCTTAACAAGGATAGCATATCCATCAATAAGGACACTTACTCTGCTGAGATCTTTGCAAGGCTGTACAGGGGAGTAAATTAAAGGGAGAACAACATCCTTCATCTAAAGTGTCCTTGTTCTGTCACTTAATGTTTTACCCTTGCTAATATCTTTCAAAGTCTGGCTGTTAGTCAGAAAAGTCACTCAGTAAATGTGACATATTTTATCCAGCCTAAATCTACTTGGTCCTAAAATGATTTCTCTAGGCAGTCATGGCTGGAAGTGTGACTTGAAACTCCTCCTGTGGCTTCTTACCTTAGTTTCCTAGCAGGGTGCATGAGGATGGAAGGGACGACCAGAGGAGTTGTGGCAGCTCCCCTGAACGAGGAGGCGCAAACCCTTGTTTGGGGTGGCAGAGGAGTCGTCTGGATAAAGGCAGATGGGCTGAGACTCCACTCTCAGTAATGTTCACTTCAGCCTAGACTGACTGGTTGGCAACACCATGCTTAGTGCAAGGCATCTCCTTTCACTTAACTCACGTAACTGTCCCAATGAAGTGCTGCAAAAGCTATCTGCTAACTCGAAACTGCCCTGTATGTCAAGGCTATCCTTAACCTACACGCAGATGACAGGGTCACAGGTCCACAGTGCTCAGGCAGGAGCTACAGATGATCTTCGGGACAGACTGAGGAAGGGACAAGTGGGGTGAGTGCCATGTGCTGGGAGACGCCTGTGCCTGCAGCTCCCTGCTGAGAGGAAAGCCCAAACAAAGCACATCCCATGTGAGCCCACCTGCCTCTGCACCAGCATTGCATGCCTGCAACTGAGCAAACGTATCCACCGCGGACCTCTCTCCTGCCCCAGGAGCAGACAGCAGTAGTCTCCAGTGCATGGAGCTGTGAGCTTTCCCCCTGGCCTGATGGGTGTACGAAGGAGCCTGCCAAGGTACCGAGGTTCCCACCAAAACCAGCACCTTCCCTGGCATTTCTGCACAGCGTTTATACCGCTGCCTTCAGCACAGGTATCCCTGACTCACCCCAGGGTCAAACAAAGAAATAAAATAGTGCAAGGAGACTTGAGGTGGTGGACGTGCCCCACGTTTATGGGACAGTCCAGGAGTGAAAATCAGAGTGTGGCCTGCAGAGGGAAGAAAAGAGCCGTGGTAGCACTGCTGCGGCTTCCCGGGGGTCTGCTGCTTCCCGCTGCCAGTGCCTGCTTCCCACCACGCTGCTCCTCCCGAGCAGGCTCTGAGCTGAATAGCTTGCCTTTAAACATTAAATACCTTTAAAGCCCATTCATATCAAACCAAAATTAAACTGCTGAATTTCATTCAAGAGTCATTCCCCCTGAGAAAGGGCTGAGAAGAATATAATGGTTAGCTGAATACCTCACCCATCCAGCACACAGAAAAAATCCCCCCAGGAGGTAAGGTGAGAAGTGAGGCTTGGCTACCGCCTTGCCTCATTGCATTATTATCTGTACATAAGCCAATTTCTCAATCCATTTAGAAATTCACTAATTGTCATTGGAGCTGTTTGCTGATGACTGTGAAGTAGCTTCGTAATGAAGAGGAAGTCCATTTAATCGTTAACATTTGCGAAAATAATTGCCTGTCACTTAACTGAACATCCTTTGCCCCAGAAACACTTGCTCTTCAGCACTTTTTTTTTTTTTTTTGAGCTTCACAGTTTGAAACGCCACTTATAATTTCCAGTCCCTGAAGGGCTCATTCTCAGCTGCTGTGACATGAGTGAGGGAGCACACTCCACAAGAGGACACTAAACGTCCTGTCACTTTTGCTGCAAGGAGAGGAAAGCGTATTAACTGTGCTGCAGGAGGTCTCAGGCAGGCAGGTTGCAGCTCTGAGATACTGTTTAAACTCTGTGGTTTTACAGGGCTGCTGCTCCTCTGCAGCCTGCCCCACACCTCTGCTGGGCAGCCGTGGCTGCACAGCTCTGTGCCAATGGGCCCATCTCTGGCCAAGGAGATGGGACACATGAGGTAGCCCCAGCCCCACCATCTGAGCTCCAGAGGCTGTCTTCTGCCCCCCATTTGCTAGCCCTGCTCTCAGCCCTCACAAAGATGAAAGAAAGACTGCCTGAAGCCAGGCATGAACCAAGGAGTGAGTCCTGGAGGGAGGAGGAAAAGTGTTTTGGGAGGTAGAGGGGCAATTTCTCAGGAGGGGAATGGGGACAGGATGGAAATCTGTATTCCTCAGCTCAGCCCTCTGTGCCCATTACCCCCATGAGTACAGCCAACATCTCCACCAGCCCCTGTTTGTGCCATGGGTGACACCCCACAACAGCTTTGTCCGCTGCGCTCACTGGCTTACCCCTCCCCACCATGCCCAGCACTTCCTCTGCCACAACCACCTCTCCCACTAACACAGACAATGTAAGCCAACCTGTCCCTTAGCTCTGGGGAAGCAAAATTTAGCTTTGCCTACATCACCAAGAGGCTTTGAGGTGCTCTGCCTGCTGGGGAAGATGGGTTTGCTGTAGCAGTTAACCAGACCATTTGAGGTCCCTTGCCAGCTCCCCTGGAGATAAGCGGGAGCAAAGGAGTGTGCCTGCCCCACAATCAATAGAGATCTGCCTGCTTGCACCTGCTCAGCTTATGCTGCTGTAAAATCTTTCACTCCAATGGCTGCTTGCTTGTTTGTCAGGTGTGTTGAATTTTATTGTTTCCTGGGCACATGAATTCCCCCATCCGTTCCCAGGGCAAGGAGTGCCACGTCTCCTGGGGGTGGATAGCTGCCAGTGTTGACTTAAGAGTGCATGGAGCAGGAGATAAGTGCTGCCCTGCTGCCGGGGCCTGGCAGAGCCGTGCACCTCGCATCGTACACCAGGCTTCTCACCGGGGGCTCCTGCCATGGGGCCAGGAGTCAGGGTAAGTGTTAGGCAACACTGGCATGCGTCATCCCCTCGGCTGTGGGCAGGGACAGCAGCCACATCCTGGGGGGAGTGCGGGAGGAGCACACCTCTGTGGCCGGCCCCGAGGAATGGTGAGCAGAGCAACTCCTGCTGAACAGGACCAAGGGCAGGAGGGCCACAAGATCACTAAGCAGCTAAGGGGACTGCTGCAGACGCACACTCAAGGTATCATCCATGTTCAAGGTGCAGCTGCTGCAATCCCACCCACCTGCACCAGCAATGGGGTTGGCCACTATGCCTTGGGATGATCTAGTCAGTGTAACAACAGTTGACAGGGTCCTGCCACTGTAAGCTGATATCTTTCTAGTGGGTCCAATGGGCTGGTGATAGCTCACAGCTGCTGGGAATGGCTTATTAGACGTATTTTCTTTTCAAGGGGGCAAGCTTTCAAGAGTTTGCAAGTGTTAATTGCTGCTGGTACAGCATCTTGGGAAGGTAGGGTGAAGGGCTGGGCTGGGCAAGCACTCCAGATTGGGCTCCCCATGGGGAGCAGGATTCCTGGTCTAGGAAGCCCAGAGATACTGCCTCTGTTTGCTTCTTGGGAAGGAATTGAATGCATTTCAAGATTAGGCAACCGCCTTTTTGCTTTCAGGTGCTGCAGTGTTAAGAAGGAAAAGTGTGCGAGGGAGTGAAAATCGGCGCTGTGCAGGGAGAGCTGCCTGTTTAGACCAGGGGATTTAGGCTTCCAGGTATTTAATTTCTGGTTAACTGTATTTCAGCTTGTTGAAACATTTCAGTCTTGAAAAACCTCTTGTGGGTAATGAGACTATGGGGAGGTCCTGCTCCCAGAGAGCCTCAGATGAGGGAGCAGGGGTGAATGGGGGCCTTGCTTTAGCCGTGCAATTAATGAGGAAGTAAGAAGCCAGCATTTGCAAGAAAATGCTGGGGAGAGGGAGATAAAACAAAATGAGAGAGGTGTTGTTGCCTCCCTTGAAACCAAGAACAAGCAAAGCTTACCTAAGTTTAAAATTTACCACCTGGTATGTCATGGGGTGAGTGACCAAGGATGGTGGAGGGTGGGGGAGGTAGGAGATGGTTCTGCTTTGAGGACCAGGGAACTGCCTGGAGAAGGCTTGTGCCCTGCAGCCAGCTCTGTAATGGCTCTGCAAACTGTGGTAGGAGCCTTGGGCAATCCTCTCAAAGCTGTCCCAACAAAGGAGCAGGGGGGCTGTGTGATCCACACCGCGTGAGGGTGGGTGGAGAGGGCTGGTGGTGTCAAGTAGAGCTAGCTGGGCTGGTGCTGGAGGGTGCCCACCTTGACTCCAGACCAGGCTGGTGCCCTCAGCTGAGGTGTCCTGTCCCCCACTGGCAGGTATGAGATAGCTGCAGACAGAGGTAATGGAGGGACTTTTGCAGCCATGTTGGAGCTTGAGTCTTGGTAGCTGGTGTCACAGTCAGAACCATCCTATGGGTGTCCCAAGTGTTCTCCTTCTTTTAGAATCCAGCTAGAGCCCTTTATGATTTCTTTTCTCACAGGCCTCATGGCAAGCCCTACTGAGCCTGCCAGTGTGGCAGCCCCTAACCAAAATTCTCCCAAGGGCATCCATGATAGCCCCTGCCTTTGCCTGCTAGCCCAACCCACCGCCCTGTCTTCTTCTACAGCAGCATTCCCTCCATAGGAGCGGTCAGTAAACGCCTCCAGCATACTTGTGATTTCCCTGGTGCTACTGTGGGTAGGGAAAATGAGGCAGGAACTGACAATGTCTCGGAGGGTCATTCACACACTGTGGGCACTCAGCAGAAAGGAGGAAGGTAGCTCTTCCTCAGCCAGTGGAGAGAAAGGAGAGATATCCCCGGAGGGTGACCTGGGCCAGCCATGGTCTGGAGATGTTTGTATTTATCAGTGAAGGAGGAAATGGATGCCACAAGCCCTTATGGCTTTTAGGGTGGCAGAGAAGCCAGATCTGTGCCTGTCTGCTGTCTCAGGCTCTTGGGTTATAACCGTCAACTGAAGCACCCACAGGGACTGTCCTAGACTCCTCCCAGCACCTCTGAGCAGGACCCTGGTACAGAGGGAGGTGGAGGCATAGGTCCCGCCTGGCCCCAGCATTAAGAGGCAGAGAAAGGCAAGACATCCCATGCAGCTGAAGAATGACTCTGCTGTACCAGGCAGCTGGCAGGATGTGGAGGAGGATCTGTGGCTTGCAGTTTGCTGCTGTGGTAGGGGACAGCCTCTTCCTACCTGCCCATGCCCCAAGACAGCTACTGCTCCTGCTGCCACTGCAGCTTCCCCAGCTCATGTAGGTGACCTGGCATTGGCTCTGCTTGTCACGCAAGCAGCTTAACTACTTTGCTGCTGGCCACGTGCATGCTAGAGAGCCTGCCAAGAAAACTCAGCTGTCTTCTCCCTGTACTTCCCCCTGTTGCTATCTGCAAAGTGAATGTGCAGCATAACACATGCTCCCTGTCTGCTGACCATCCGCTGGGGTTGTGGGTCTCTCTGCAGCGCAGAGTATCCCTGAGCTGCAGCACAGGATGGGGAAGAAGGCAGCAGGCTGCTGGACCAAGTGAGGAAAGGGGCACTGGTGTCCTTGCCTGTGGCTGGTCCTGCCCCTGGGGGGTGGGTGCAGGTGCTGCACCCATCCTGCACAGATCAGTATCCTTGCCACCTGCAAGAGGAAGAAAGACCAGCTCCGCTCTATGTCAGCTCCTCTGAGGGGAAACTTTCCCCTATAGGATGTTGCAGAGAAAGTGATGTGAAAGAGGGGTAGGGGACAAGACAATGTGACACTTACCCATTTGCCATCCCAGTGGCTCACACCAATGGGTAAATGAGCAGGATTGGGGACCGCTGGTAAAAGGACACAGGAGCATCTGGGACGCATGCTCACACCACAGAGCTATGGGAAGCTCCTCACTGATGAACCATGGAGCCAAAGCTCCTGCTGGGACCTGCTGGGAAAACGTTAAGACACAGTCCTGCCTTGCTCCCACTCCACACTCACACTTTCTCCACCCTGTTAATTATTACAAGGGAAGCGATGAAGGCCAATGTGCACCAAAGTCCGGTGTGAGAGAGAAAATCAGCAGTTTGCTCGCAGCCATGAGCCAGCCAACCCCAGCTGCCACAGAGCTGCCCACGCTGCTGGGGGACACGAGAGTGGCCTTTGAGGTGGCAGACATAATCGTCGTGGTTTTTTACTTTGCCTTTGTCCTCGCCGTCGGGATATGGGTGAGTCCCTGAGGTGACTGGGTTTAGGTCCGCCTGAGGTGGAGAGCCTTTGATCCTCCCTGGATCCTTCATGGGTACAAAGGTGTTTGCCTGCAAAGGGCATCCTCTGCACACACTGTTATCCCAGGGCCTATTGAGGGGTGACGGTGACCTTCCTGTGAGCCCTCACATCAAGGCTACTGGGATGGGCATTGGGTCTGACTTGAGGGTGGGTGAATGGAGAACACTTTTCTTTTTTCTGTGCTTCCAGTCATCGATACGAGCAACCCGGGGGACCATTGGAGGCTATTTCCTAGCTGGACGATCCATGACTTGGTGGCCTGTGAGTGAAATGCATCCCTGTGTTCTTCATGGTTCAAAAGGAATTCCAAATGTAAGGAGGGCAGGTCTAGTGAGGGGACCCAGTCCATACATGTTTTGACTGTAGTCTTGAGATGAAGAAGATCCACCAGCAATCACCCCATGCAGCTTTGCTAATGGGCTACAGCATGGAGCACCCAGGCCAAAAGGATAGTTCAGCATCTTCAGGTTTTTTCCAACTCCCAACTTCTCTGCTAAACTCAGCAATAAAAATGTTCATATTGATGGAAGTGAGGGAGCGCTGACTGCCTAGCTGGGTTTGAAAATCTTTGGCCCCAACTCACCAAAGATATATTTGTCCCCAAGCCAAGAGAGCATTAGGTAATCTAGGAAATGTGCTATCCAGTAAAATAGCATTTAGAGACTGAAGAAAAAATAATCCCAAAGCCTAGGTCTTTCTGAGCCCTTGCTATTTAAAATCAAGATTATTGATTAACGATGTAAAGGATATAAACTTCAAACCACCAAAGTATAAATCTTCACTATGAAGAAAAAAAAATCTATTGAAGGCACCTTTTCTTGGGAGTGAAAGGTACATATAAAGATAATTTAAAGTTTGAAAGGCATAAAAACACCACAGGAATAAAGATCCTTCTCAGCCAATGCCAGACTCCAGCACCATATATCTCTCCAGTGAGTCATGGGTAACGAAATGCATTTCTCAACCAAAACACTGTATTTTTTTCTTTTTTTCCTTTGGATTTACATTGCTCATAAATTCACTAGGCTAGATTTTCAACCTTTCTCATCAGAGACACATACACCTCTCCAAAATCTGTTATTTCTTAAATGTTCTTTATACTTCTGTCTCGGCCAAGTGACATTTAATGGAAAAGCTTAGCTTGATGGTTTTCTCTAATTAGGAGGGGGGAAATTAAAAGATACTAAAATGGAACTTTTTTTTTCCCCAATATCATTCATTTTTTCTTTTAAAAAAAACCCCACCAAACAACCCAAACCCAAAAGCATTCTCATTGCTTTTGGCTCCAGCCACAGGTGGCCACAGAGTCTGTTGCATACAGGTTGGCTCTTGGCTCTCCTGACCTACCATTCTAAGTTCAAAGCAACCTATAATGCTGTTTGCTTTTCAGTTTTGTTTGGCAGAATGCTGAGTCCACCTCTGCAGTATTCCTGCAGGCTCAGCTCCTTGTGGCCTTCACCTTGAATACAAGACAGGCTTGCATGTACTTTTTTTTTTTTTTAATGGAGGTGACAGATTTCTGCTGTGTGCCAGCCTTGACTAAACCCTGATATTACAATGGTGCTTCTGTGCAATCTATCTTCTGTATTTCTGTGTCTGATATAGATATCAGGAAAACTGTTAACATTTCTTGAGAGCATCCCCACATCAGTTGCAAATTCATGTTGCAGCAGCCAGCTCTCTAATTAAGAGTTTTCTTAGACAAGTAGGCAGAGCTCTTGGCAGGAATCAGTGTGTGTGTTGATGCCATATTAATGTTTTACCTTGCTCAAAGGTGAGAAGCAGATCAAATTCCGTCATTCCTTGTTTCACATGTAGCAGTACTACAGAGAGAAAAACTCCTCGTAGGCAATGTGGCTAAAAGCAAACTTTCTTTAGAGGTGAAAGGGCTAGAATTGTCCTTTGGTAACTTCTCATTTGACCCTGAGAGAGATTTGATGTTGTCATACAGAAAGGAGGTCTTTGCCCTGTTTAAAGTACCTTGGAGCTTGCATTCTTCTAACTAGGGTGTCAATGAGCCGTGGTAGGGACAGCCTACCGTGTCCACAGGTACAGTTAAAGTTAACCTGAGGCATTAGCATTTTCCAGCCTACTGCAGAGCTGAATATCTTTGATCCTATGGATAGACATTAAACACAAATGGCCTGCATATTTCTAATATTGTCCCTGCTACCATTCAGGAATCTTCTCCCTAAGGAGGAGCTCCAAGAGAGCACTCCTGTCACCATGGCTGTGTAACCCACCACATGCATGTTCAGCGCAACTTGAAACAGGCTGGGCTGTCAGCAAGACATGGAGAGGTAGAGCAAGGGTGAGCAAGGTTGGAGAAGGCCAGTTGCTGGATGACTAACAAGGGAATGGAGAAGTCCATCATGTTTCATGGACCCTGAAGTATCTGTTACTGCCACCCGACTTCCCTCACCATGCTGTACTCCCCATAACAGGCATATATCTCAGGAGCATTAACAAAGTGAACCCCAGTTCTCAGATTAAGCTTTGCATTGGAGTCGGGGCAGTGGAAGGGAGTAGATGCAACCACTTTAAGATATAAAAACGTAGTTTTCTTTAAAAAGAGAATGAAAACCCAACTCTCCATTAGCACCAGGATACCTACCTACAAGGAGATGAGGCCCTGGGGAAAGAGAGTGCCTAGGGAAAATGCTTGGGCTTATACAGAAGTTCCTCAAGGTGACTTTCTGGGGTTTATGCCTGTGCTATGTGTTTCAGATTGGAGCATCCCTGATGTCAAGCAACGTGGGCAGTGGCTTATTCATTGGCCTGGCGGGCACTGGAGCAGCTGGGGGCCTTGCTGTTGGGGGCTTTGAGTGGAATGTAAGCATCACTTATGTTGTCCACTAAGCTGGCACTGTTTACAAAGGGACTGGGGGTTTGTCTCCAAAATCAGGTGTTAACAGTATCGGCAATTACAAGTTCTCCAGTGTCAGGAAAGAAGCCTCCAGACATTCAGACAGCCTTAAAAACATGAGATCTTTATTTTAGTTTAAGTGGAATCCACTAAAATTATTAGCTCTTTGACCTTCCCAGAAGCACATGGCCAGATTTTTAAGCTTTATTCTGCCCTCATGAAGATTAAAATAAAAGATAATGAATGCTGAAAAGGTACTTGGATAATCACAGGATTCTGGGTACAGGGAGTTTGAAAAAAACAGCATGTGCCCCTAAATTCAGTGTAAAACCCTGAGAATCAGCAACACTGCATTCACCTGTCAGTGACGTCTCTGGGGTGAACATCTGGATGTGAAAGCAGGTCTCATTCTGCCCTACTGAAGTAGCCTGGAAAATTGCCACTGACACCACACAGAGCATGAAAACCAGGCCCTTGGTGTGTGATGCTAACGAAATTTCTCAGCTGCAGTGATGAGGAATGAGATTAGTGCCAGCCTCACAATAAACATCACTCACTTAACTCTAAATCTCTTGTCTATATCAGCAGAGACTGCTAATAGTGCCAGATACTTGCCAAGCACAGGCAGGGCCCACCAAAAGCTCTTTCTTGGGGTATCTATTCACTGCACTGTTTTTTTTCCTAAACCATTAAGACCATCTTTAAGTCCTTTGTGAAGAAACCAGAGCCTGTGTTTAGCCTGGTGCATGTAGGACATACCAATATCTCTGTACTTTAAGTAAATCTACTGAAGTCATTTTAGAAGCCCATGAAGACAAGATTGTACGTCAGGGCAAATCTAACTTCATGAGTTTAGATTGATTTCTTTCAGATTGGAAAGGGACCTTACATATGCCATTATTCTCTCCCTTTGTCATGGGACATCACTCAGCTGCAGGGATTGTTTGAGCATCTTTTACCTAAGCCAGTCTCCGCCACTGCAGGGGCCATGGCTGTTCTTGATCACTCACAATCTCTGCTTATAGGGATCAGTTTCATTTCTGATTGATAACTTCAATAACTGATTAAAGTAAAATCTGGACTAATGTAAGGTATTTGGATGAAAGGTATTGGCCTGAGAAAACCAGGAGGTGAAGTTTGATAATCCAATGGCTTTTATTTAAGTTCAAGATATCCTGTTTGGGCTTTTCCTGGGTTCCAGGGAAGAAATACATGATGGGAGATGCCTTTACACTTTCCAAAGGACCCTTCACCTGTGGCAAAGCAATTGAACTGCTCCTTTATCTACAAGTGACAGAAGCACATCTGTGTCAGCCTGCAAGGAGAACATCGCAGCAGAGTCTTGCTGTTGCTTATTTTTATGCTCTGCAGGGACAGTCTGCTGCCCCAGCCTCATCACTTGCTAATCAAGCAACAAACAGATGCTACCATCCTTCTCTGAATCACTTAACTCTTCAGTGACACAGCATCAGTGGTTTCAAAGGCCACCAAGTACAACACCATCTTTCAGAGATCCAGAGCAACAGAATACACTATCTTGCCTAAAAGACTAGGAGATGTACCAGGATGTGCCACTCATGACAGAGAGACACAGAGCTTAGAAGGATAACTTCAAAAGCTTCTAACTATATTGTAATAATTCCTCCATTTGTCATCTCATCTTTTGAGCAGGGAGAAAAAGTCAGACTGCTTCCCAAATCTATTGCATGGCACTGTACCTTTCTGCTTTCTTAGGATGTTCACTGAAAGAACAGAGAAGGACATTCCCATGTGTTGAATCATGTGCCTTTATTTTCTCTGTCTCCTTAACAGGCTACCTGGGCACTTCTAGCTCTCGGCTGGATCTTTGTGCCTGTTTACATCGCAGCAGGAGTGGTCACCATGCCTGAGTACCTGCAGAAGAGATTTGGAGGGCAGAGGATACAAATCTACATGTCTGTACTGTCCCTTATTCTCTATATATTCACCAAGATATCCGTACGTATCCAACTGAACACAACCCTTGTGTCTAGGGCAGGAGTAGGTCATCCTGGTACAATGCAGGGCTGCTCAGAGATAACTCGGGTGTCCTTGAAAGGACCAGCTCAGCTACCAGAAACAGCAGCAGTCTGTTAGTGTGCTGCTTTGCCCAAGTAAATATCTTCCTCTATATTGATCATGGAGACTTATCCTAAAAGAGAAAGCCCTCATTAAACAACAATGCACAGTAAGAACTTTACAGGGATATGGCAGCTAATTACTAAACTGTTTGAGTACCATAAGCTGTCTGCCTGCTTTTCCTCTTCTATCAGATCAAACCTTAGGCAATATAGACAAGGGAACTGCAGCATTACCCCATCTGAGGATCTGGCTCTCTGCATCTTGTAGATGTGAAATTCTCTCAAATTATCATAAATCTGCTGTTGTTCTTGTAGCTGAGTTTTCAGCATTAGGTATGTTACAGTTATTCCTCTCTCTTTCTGTCACTTGTGTTGTATAAAAAGGGTATGGTGAAAGGGGTAGGTTCTGACTTAAGACAAAACTCAGCATCTTTCCTTGATTTCCTTCTAGCACGGTACCCTGCCTATAGCCAAAAAGCAATGATGTAAGCTACTGGGTATTTCCCTTCATTTAAATGCCATTAATAAAGAGGCAGAACTTAGGCTCAGAGATTTGCTAAGAGTCACCTGTGCCCTTGGAGAGAGAGGACTGTATTTCAGAGTCCATTACAGGGACTGAAAACATCAGTCCTTTGTCTCCAGCTGATTGTCCCATGGCCAGTACAAGTCAGTTTTCACTAGACCCTAATGAAGTATTTAGATGTCAAATTGCCTCAGAAGACATTAACTGGAGATGAGGCACCCATGTGCCTTTTCCAGCTGGCTTCAGGGTCCTTCTCCCAGGCTTATTATGTCTCAGGTCCTGGGAGGTGCATTAAGAAGAGTTCCAGGCTGGGAGTATGGGATAGATCTCCTCCTCTAATGGCCAGCTCTTGGTCATGTCACACATTGCTGTCACCACTGCCTCCAGGAGCTTTGCTCTGTGAGACTCAAGCATTGCAAGATGGAGTCTTGCAAAGAGGCATTTGAAGCCTCTTTACCCATGAGGGGTAAATGGAAGATATCTCCTGCAACAGCACCACAATGTGCACAGCTACACAATCAATATATTTGCTGAAAACAGACCAGTCTTTCAAAATGACCTTCAGCAGAACAGTATTTTGCAATGCCTTTCAGAGCAGGACCCCAGCCGCAGTCACTGCTGTTTCATCTCAGTGGTTTCTCCTCTGTGCAGCTAATTCACGCGTGGCTGATGGATGTGGTTGGTGGAGTTTATGGGCATGACAGGTGCTTTCTATTAAGCAGTGCTATTGTTTGTAGAAAGCTCATTTAGCGGCTGGCTGGACAGCAGGCAGTTGGTTACAAGAAGGATTTTTCTCCCTATGCTTTTTGCCCAAACATAGGTTAGCAACTAGGGCATTGCAGAGTCTTCCCTGTTTGCAAAGAAAATCAGAGATCTCAGTGTTGTCAAAGGACTGGTCCTGCATGGCTACAGAGGTGTTTCTATTTTCTGCTGGGAATTGAAAAACCAGAAGACACAGTGGCTCCTGTGGTGTCCTGACAGTGGTTGCCCTGTCTCAGGGTTGCAGAGGACAGAAGTTGCACTGAGTGCTTGCTTTTAAGGTGCTTATTTCAGGCACAACAAATATAAATCTTGCCTCATCCCTTCTGTCTCTCTTGGTAAATTTCTTCACCTGTATCTCAACACATACCAGATTTGTGGGTGTCCTTCAGACTGATTTCCCAACATACACATCTCCCATATCACCTTCTGCATCTGAATGATGTTATCTGTATAATTCCAGGTTTCACCCAGTTTCTGGTTTCACCCTCTCTGCCAGTAGGTCCAAACACAACAAAGCCAACGGGGGTTTCTGTATTTCTGGTGAGGTCCTCAGCAGGTATAACCCGTTTTTCGGGAGTCAGTCTAGTATGCTGAACTGCATGGATAGAAAAGTGAGCTGTTTACCTTTTCAGATAAATAAATCATGGCACAAGCCATCAGTGATTCTTTAGGTGTCTTTCAAGCTAGAGTGTCTCCTGGCCATGAGGCCACAAAGATGTAGTCTTGGGTAGAACCTGGTGTCTGCTATTTGCCCCTCCTTTCCCTGCCTGTGCATACATGGGCTCCTGCTTCCCACAGATGTCTTCACAGTCAGCAAAAGGAGTGGCAGTTTCCACCAATACCTGGCTGTGCTAGCCAGGATTACATGTCATGAATGCTGCCTGTAAAACAGTCTTTTGACTGCTTTGTAGTCCCTTGGTGTGGGGCCTTGATTTTCATCCTCCTGCTGCCGCAGCTCCCAGATGCTGAGAGGAGGAAAGATTTTCCTTACATTGAGAACAAGAAGGTTCACAGCCAACAGCCCCATGCTCTCTCCTCCTCTTCCACTTCACCTTCGTGGTGTCCTCCCTCATTAATGCTTTCAGCTGCCGAGAGCTGCAGGCTGCTTTATTAGATTTCACTTGCATGAAGCACTACTAACACCAGACTGCCCTTGGTTTTTTTTTATTCCAGACAGACATTTTCTCTGGAGCATTGTTCATCCAAATCTCTTTGGGCTGGAACCTCTACTTGTCCACTGTGGTCTTGCTAGCAGTGACTGCTGTCTACACCCTAGCTGGTAAAAAGCTGATTTAAAAAGAAACATTATAAACTGGAGCCTAGGATATAGGAGAAAGTATTCAGGTCCTGGTTTGAGGGAGAGATTCCCCCAGGTGCTTGGTAGTATCTGCCCTGTCACTCCCAGCTGTTGGAGACCTCTGGCTATTCCCCTCTCCCCTCCTGGCCCAAGGGAAACTGGTATGGGGGGAACATCACTGTTTTCTAGAGAATTTTCTAACACTACAGAAGGCTCCTGGCTGCCTCTGTGCAAATAGCTACCACTGCCCATATTTCCTCTTGTTTTCTCTTTTTGTAACATTATCATCTTTAGATATTAAGATGCTGAACTGCCTCCAAGTCCTCTCATGAATGTGGACAAGCCCTTCAGGCCATTCCTCATGGAAGGGCTTGTGACAACTATAGGCCCCTGGGGACCAACTCAGTGCCAGCTTCTCCCAGGGGGTCTGTCCTGAAATCACAGGGCTGGGGCCAAGGAAAACCTTTTTCCAGGTGATGTACCTGTTGCATTGTACATGGTGATGCATTCTGCCTGTTGTCTCTGGTTCTCCTGATAGGTGGTTTAATGGCTGTGATATACACAGATGCGCTGCAGACTCTGATCATGGTGCTGGGAGCTTTGGTCCTCATGTTCATAGGTAAGGGGAACCTGCAGTAGCATCATACACTAGTTTAATGGTCCCAAGTTTATTAGACATTAGCAGGGTACCTTACCTTTTCACGTATGGTGCAGAAATGAGTTTTAAGCACTCACAGAAGTGGTGCCAGCACAGCTGTCACTCAGCAAGCCATCAGACTTGCTTCATCCTTTGCACTAACTGTATGGAGGTGAGGTTTTGGATAACTTCACCTCACTAGTTTGGGTTTACTGGGAGTTGCCAAGGCGCTTGCAACACTGCATTCCCAGAGCCTCATTCAGCTCTCACTGTAAATTCAGAGTAATTTTGGTGACTTTCCCTGTTGACTTGGGGAGTTACATCTGGGTGTAACTGAGCATTATGAAAAATAAAAAAGCAACAAGGAACTGACCATCATTAGTCTTTGCTTTAAGCCTCATTGGCAAACAGGAATATAGGTGTATCTTGTTTCATGTCATACCGTCCTGCTCCAGCTCTTAGAGGGTGTGTGAACAAAGACTAGATGCTAAGGACATTGTGGGGATTAGGATCATGGAGATTTTCCTGCACTGATCCCCTTCCAGGGTGCACTGTTAAAGCCGGAAGGACTCAGGGCAAAATCCAACTGACTCCTGTAAAAATCTTGGGTGCCAAAAGCGAGGGTGGAATGAAAAGAAAGGAGATGAGAGGAAGAGAGGAGAAAAGCAAAGTAATCATGAGACTTAGATAAAGAAATAACTTTGCAGGGAGCACCAGACCTTAAATCACTGGCATTTTCTTTTCAGGATTTGAAAAAGTTGGCTGGTATGAAGGACTTCAGGAGAAATACAGAACAGCAATACCAAAGATCATAGTCCCAAACACAACCTGTCACCTCCCACGTGCAGATGCCTTTCATTTGTTCAGGGATCCAGTCACAGGAGACATTCCTTGGCCTGGCCTTATATTTGGCCTCTCTGTGCTGGCTCTTTGGTGCTGGTGCACGGACCAGGTAAAGAAAGACTTTCCCTCTTAAGGCAAATCACCACTTAGTTTGTAGATCTGTGACCTGAAAACTGACTGTCTCACTATGCAGGAGTTACTACCATTTTACTGGTCTAGACCAGAATATCGCACTCCTTCCACCTCAGCAAGCTGCTAATTTTGTGCACTTCTTAGTGCAGAGAGAGCAGGTTATTTTCTTCTCTTTATCCCACTGTGGACTGGTTAGTACTGGCTGTCTTCATTCAGTTAGCGTGACAAGGATATGATAATGTGGATCTGGAGCTGGCTTTGCAGTGACCTTGTGTAGACCCACAGAGAAGCCATTCGTATGCCCAGAGTTTTCACTTTTCTTATTCCTTTCCAAGTTAGAAAGAAGGAAAACTGTATTTTTTTCTCAAGACACAGTGTTTTTGTGCTTTAAGATGGGGTAATTATGAAACACACCACTGAACTTATACTAAAACACCTGCAGTCTGCTTCATTCCTTGTCTCTTGCTGCTGTACAGCTGCTGTCTCCAGTCCTGAAGGTTGCTTCATTTCAGTCAAGGGCGAAATGATTCCTGTAAAGGAAATTTCCACGCTGCCCTCTCCTATAGCCTGTGCACTGAGTGCTGAGCAGTGGCAGCAGGCTGCAGTCAACCGAGATGGAAAAGTTGCCATTGGCATGCAAAACACTCTGGGATCCTGCTGGATGAAAGTCATCCATAAGAATGAGAGATAGAGAATGGATACTGCTCTCTCTGTAGGTGCTTCTGTTTTACTCTCTGCTCCATTTCTGCACTGATTGCAGGTGATAGTCCAGAGGTCTCTCTCTGCCAAGAACCTCTCCCATGCCAAAGGTGGATCTGTGCTGGGAGGATATCTGAAAGTCTTCCCTATGTTTTTCATTGTCATGCCAGGAATGATCAGCAGAGCTCTTTACCCAGGTAAGCCTTCCCATGTTCCTTGCCACAGGGCTTTATACCTGCTGTGACCACTAATCCCACACAGGTCTGCCAGCACTTTTACACCTCAGAAACTGCTGTCCTGCAGGCATACTCATATAGATTCCTGTTGTGCAATGGTGTTCCCATGCCCTTCCTCCACCTCCAGTCCTCCCACACTGGCAGAAGTCACTAGGAGTATGCATATGGGGCATATTTTGCCATTGGGGGCATATAGCTTCATGCTGTGGTCATTGCAAGCATCTGTCTATCTGGAGGAAGTCAGTGAGAGTTGAGAGTGACACAGAGCACTGAGGCTGTCCTTCAGGTCCTATGGCTTTCATTAGATATTTGGTGACAGTTTTAGCAATCTAATCTACCACACAGATTCAATCAGTTCCCAGTGGATTATGCAAAAGAGCCTTCTTTTGTGAAAGAGCAAGCATTCCCCTCCTGTTGTCTCCCAAGTAGCTCTCATTGCTGGTTTCTCCAGAGCATGCCACTTCCTGGGAAGAATACCCTGGTTAGGAGGACCACTCCTGGAAGAAAGTGACTTTCTCCCAGATTTCCTCAAATTGGAGTAAGTCAGCCTGCAACATCCTTGGCAACCCAGCTGATAGGTTCATGGAAACAGTCCAGTTCCCACAAATGACAAATTGTCAAGGATTACAATTACACAACATCCAGGAGAGTTATAACTGTACCCAGAACAGAATTGCAAAATGTCATCTTGAAGTTTCACTTTTATTTTACGATGTAAAATGTTCTTTAGCTCCATTCATTCTAGCTGTATTCCATCTGCATCTCTGAATTTATACGAAAAAGCACTAGGCATCAAGATTTGTTTCCTTGAATTAAACAACCATAGCTCAGCGGGGTTTACACTGACTTCTTATTTTCCTCTCTTCTACAGATGAAGTGGGCTGTGTGGACCCAGACATCTGTAAAAGGGTCTGTGGAGCTGCAGTGGGTTGTTCCAACATTGCCTACCCCAAACTTGTGATAGAACTCATGCCCAATGGTGAGAAACCTTTACAGTTGTGTAGGTTGCCTTGAGCTATGCTCTGCACAGAGGGGATCAGACTGCCCTTATCCATCCTAAGGATGAGGAGATCTTACTGCTGTTACCAGACATCGGGATGAAAAAACAGCACTGAGAGGCCAAAGGTCTACTCCTGATTTTCCTTCCCTATTTTGCTCCTCCAGGGCTCCGGGGTTTGATGATTGCTGTGATGATGGCAGCCTTGATGAGTTCCCTCACCTCCATTTTCAACAGCAGCAGCACTCTCTTTGTTATAGACATCTGGCAGCGGATCCACAGACAGGCTTCAGAGCAGGAGCTGATGATTGTGGGCAGGTCCTTACATTTGTTTATTTCTTGTTGCTCTCATCATCCATTTTGAGTGCAGCATTTACATTCTTTGGTCTGGACTCACTGAGAAAAATCTGGTGCCTAAAATATAGAGCAGGAGCACGGCCTGGGAAAGAGCATTACATTTTACAGCTTCATATCAGATAGACCTGGTCAAAGAGAAACACTGAGTGTACCACTGAGCTAGGTAGATCATTGTCTCTCTGTTCTCTAAATTTAACATAAATAATGCCTTAAATGTAACTTTTAGAAAAGCCACAGATGTTCTGGAGTCACTGTCACCAGGGGTCTTTAAGGACATGTTATTTTTGCATCAGACAGGAGTGATGCATTGCAATTACTCCTTTTTTTCAGGGAAAAGTGCAGAGAGCTGATCTATCAGCTACCAGCTCTCTATCTCTGTGATAAGTTATAGTACCCTTTGTGAGCAAGCTTTGGTACTGCCTTATATTAGGGGCATATAAAGTTCTTCTCCTGATAGTGGAATTTAAGCTGCTTTCTGCATGTTTGTGGTGCTTTGCCTCTCCAGTCATGAGCATTAAGTTCTAAACTTTGCTGTGGGGTGGTTGAAGGCTGCAGGCAATCTGCCCTTGTGGATCTCTCATGCATGTTAACTGGCAAGTTCTAGCTGAGCTCACTCTGAAATGTGTGAAGTTAGCTTTGGGATTTGATTGAATTGACTTTCTAGAAGAGAACAATTTTCTTTTTTCCTGTGTACACAGGAAAGATTCATCTTGAGAGTGATCTGTAGATTTTTTCTTAGGACATTCTGAAAGCAATTGGAAGTGTGTTCTGCTGCAAAAGTTCATTTCCAGGTGGACTCCACCACCTGTAGAGCTAATACAATTTTATCCTCATCTTCCAGGGTCTTTATCCTCATCCTTGTAGTCATCAGTATTCTCTGGATCCCAATCATTCAATCAGCCAACAGTGGCAAGCTCTTTGACTACATTCAGTCCATAACCAGCTATCTAGCCCCACCAATCACAGCTCTCTTCATCTTGGCAATCTTCTGCAAGAGGATTAATGAGTCTGTAAGTGGAGTGTCAACAACCAATTGATATCCATATTTCATTTGATGCAATAAATAAATAACTCTCCCCTCAGTACCTAGCCTTTGAGACTCTTTAAACTCAAAAGCCAGTCCAGCTAAAGTGTGACAATTGGACAGCCTTTCTCTGGCATGCATTAGTGGATCTTCGCCCAGTGTCTAGTGTATGTGTGCTTGCTTTCAAGAAGGCACTGCAAGTGGTACTCCTTGGCAGTCCCATTTGAAAGCATGAAAGGCAAAGTTGTTCCACACATTAGGGATGATGTATCAAAGTCCAGTTGGAGGCATGTTGTTAGACAGAGACTCTTGCATTGTCTGTGCTCTGTCTGTTCCGTGTTCAAGGGCAGAAAGAGAAAATGAGGATTTTTAGCTGAAAACATCCTCCTTTGATGCATGTCAGTGTGGGTTTCCATCAGGCATAAAAGATCTTGGTCTAAGAAGGAGCAGAAAAAAGAAAAAAAGAGAGGAAAAAGAAACAAGAAACCTTCAACCAAAAGTAACATGCAGTGACCTTTTCTTTATGCTTGCCTTTTCTCAGGGTGCTTTCTGGGGCCTCATGGTTGGGCTAGCTGTTGGTCTTGTTCGGATGATCATCGAGTTTATTTATAGCACACCGTCTTGTGGTGAGGAGGACAGAAGACCAGCTGTGCTAAAGGACTTGCACTACCTCTACTTTGCCCTCATACTCTGTGTCCTCACTGCAATTGTCATTGTACTTATTAGTCTCTGCACCCCCCCAATCCCTGAAGAAAAGGTAAGTGACTTGCAGTGGCACCCTTTTCTTAGACCCCCTGTTCGGTTTCCAAAAATCTCTGAAATCTGTCCTTTTCTTTTCCTCCCATGGTTAAGAGATAGTGTGTAATGCATATGCTGCAATGAAACCCTTGCTCCTCAGCTTTCTATTCCCCAGGTCGCATAGTGTTAATGCTTCCTGAGGCACTGAGTGCTTCAAATTGATTGTGAGTTCCCATGCTGTGCCTGGAGCTGGGCAGACACCACAGCACATCCTAACTGGAATAGAAAGAAAAGAAGAAGGGGAAGGAGATTAAATCATATTACAGAGCATTGCTGAGGAGGAATTAAATATATCTAATTGTAGCATCTACCCTGTTTCAGCAGAGCCAGCATCAATCTTGCAGACAAACAAGATTAATATCTTTTGCAACATGGGCATTTAGGAAAATAACATTTTGTCCCAATGTGATCTCAATTACATTTAATAACTTTGAGTCAGGCACAATTTTCTTTTACTTAACACATTAAAATGGTGCAGAGTTGGGAGCCTTTATATAATAAAACTTTAGAACAACTCTTCCCAGAGTTTTAAAGCAGCTGTCAATATAAAAAAACTGCCATCTACCTCCAAACAAAGGTTAGTGGATAGACTTAAAAGACCTATTTTTTTCCTGTCTAACTGCATGAGGAAATGAGGGTGATGCTATCACAGCATTTTCTATCTGTTGCTTCCTCATAACTTGTAAAGCATTAACCAGTTCTATCAATGTTTGATTGAATGTTAATGGTGTCAAAGATACCCAGCTCCTAAAGATTACATGAAAGCAAGTGCTCAGATAGAGGAGAGGGGAGAGAGAGACTGTCTTTGTGTCTGCTTTGAGATAAAGTCTCAGCTTTTATTAGCTATCAGAGGATCCACATGGGAGAGAGAAATACTGGCAAGGAGGCACCATTAGTTCTGCTGCTTACATTGTTCACTACTGCTCAGGGGTGGCCAGATGGTTGCCAGCAATTAATTACTGTGGTTTAATGAGTTCCCACTCATCATCTGACTTGTGATAACTAAACATGTGCAGTGCTCCCTGTCCACAGCAATAGCAAGATAAGATGCATTAACATAGCACTGGCAAATAGAGAACATCATACCAACAGTTCAGGAAAAGAAGAAACTGGCCACACCACCTACAGGCTTTTTAGTCTGACCTTGGAGGTATAAACATTTAAAGCATGTTTTAAGAGGGGGAGTTCAGGGTGGAGACCTACTATAATAGCATCAGGAAAAGAGAAGTTATGATCATAAGAGATTTGTTAGAGGAGATTTTCAGTAGAAATAGGGATTACCATAGGTGCTAGACTTAAGGGACCTTATTTGACATATTCTTCAAAGAGCTAATGCTCAGAAAAGGTGGATTCAGACTGGAAGTGGTCTAGGGAGGAAGTCCAATGGAGTGCTCAGGAAGGATAGGATTTTGTATGAAACAGCTGTGTGCGGTTATTTCAGAGGAACAAAGGACGAGGGTTGGTGGCTGACCCCCAAGGTACATCTGGCGAGCCAGAGAGGGAGGACAGCTTGGTAAAGGGCAGTGCTGGCCATGAGCAAATATAGGCTGAGCTTTTCTGTGGAAGTGTTCTAAAGAGGGATGTTTAGGATAACCTTTTGGTAGGCTATGGACCCTACATAGTGCTGAGCTCAGTGCTTGACCACTGTGTAAGAGTTTCTGTTGAAGAAAATTAATAAGAATTAATGATATTGTGTGTGGTAGTGAAAAGCTGGACACAGAGACCCAGATCAATCATCTGATGATGGTGATGACCATCTATGTCCCTGTGCCCCCCCACCCTCTGCAACAGTATCTTCCTACCACGAGGAAAATGAGATGGGCTGCCAGTGGTAGCCCTTGGTACCACTACTAAGTGGTAGCTAATTCCCTCTTCCCATAGCTTAGTAGGAGTGGTAGATCCTGCCCCTACTTGGTTTGAGTCTGATTTTCATTCAGTTTCTACTATTTATCCCAAATTTCAACAGGAAAGGTCTGCCCTTGCTCCTCAGAGAACAGCCAAAGTGATGGCATGGGTATTTAAGCTGAGGTAGGTGCCAACATTGCTAGGTTGCTGCCTGTCTGGCACAAATCTGAGTGGGCAGTATTAAACCCAACATTTTTCATTTTCCCTCAGTCAGATTGACCCCAACTTTTGCCCTAGCCATGAGTGCAGGTGTAGGTTTGGACCATCACTCCTGGTAGCATGGTTTCTCATGGTATCCTGCAAGCAGGGCTTGTCTCCTCATCTCAAGTTAGTCTATGGCTGTGCTGAGGTGGATCAAGGACAGAAGAGCTTTGGGAAGGAAGGACAGGAGGTAGAAATCAGGATGGACATGTCAGGCTGTAACCCTTGGGTTAGAAACTGGCACCTGAACTTTGTGTTTGGCCATTAGGGACCTCAGGTTGCTGGGTTTTGGCGTGCAAGTGGGCAAACCTGTGGTGAAGAACCTGTTTGTCCCCATGGACAGTGGCTAAGAGGGGGAGGCTGGGTGTCCTGGCTGAGGATATCTGAAGCTCTGCTGCTTCCCAGTCCCATGTGTTGGTCAATTCACTTTATGAGCCTCAGATATTTCCCCCCTAAAAATCGCATGGGTCTAGTTCTGCTAGCCCTTATCTGTGCAGCGTTTTGAGATGTAATGATGAAAGACACCATATAAGAGCTAGGACTTATGCCATTTATTTTGTCAAGCAAAAGGAAAAGAAAAACAAGCCACCAAAGAAACAGCCAAGGAAATATAGTGATAGATCATACTTCAGCAGATGTAAATCAGCATAACTCCATTACCTTCAAAGACCAGGAACAGCTGTTGAGCACAGTTATGCCACTTTACACCACCTGAGGATCTATACTGGACAACTTTAAATATTGAATCTTAATGCTTTTGAGATAGTAAATGGGCAAAAGGAGAAAAGAGATTTGTATCTCATGTTAAGAGTGTTACAGCTAATGTGCCTGGCTTTAAATGAATTACAGTCCAAGAACTGCAAGCTGTAGCATTTTCTCCTGCTGTTTTGGACATTCTCCCATCCCTGTGGTGATTGATGCTGTGCTGGAAAACAAGTATGCAAGGAATTTGTTTGGTATGCTCCAGAGTTCATATGTCTTCATTGTAGGTAGTCCATATTGTGTCACACCGTCCTTGAAAACCCTGCAAAAGAGCTTACAATTAAATTTGAGACTGTGAAGCTGAAACACAACTGTCAGGTGCCAGATGGCATTTTGGAACAGAAGGATTTATTCTAGTTTACAAACAACAAAAGAAAAACTTTGCTGAGTTCTTGCAAACTCCCTTGTCCAAGGAGAATATGAGGGTGAAAAGGGAGAGGAACAGCTCACAAAGCATGAATGCTACACGAGCAGGTCACCTCCCTGGGGGGTCAGGGCTCACCCAGACAGGCTGACGGATTGGCAATTCCACCTGATGTGCTCTGGGGTCAGGGATGTTTTCCCTGCGTCTTGATGTCTGGCTTGAGTGGCTCTAGGCGCATAGCCTAGGAGGAGCACCAAGGCCACTTTGGCTGGCCTGAACCCACACCCTGCACTGCAGCTGAAGCTCCCACAGCATCATTCAGTGCCACTGAGAGCAAAGCATGCTCAGGTCCTATGGGAACCAGGCACTCAGAGAGAGGCAAACTAAGGGGAGACACAGGCTTCCTGAGCAGGGCCCACACATGGCTCTGCAGTGGGGAGCCAAGCCACAGGGCTCCCTGGGACCCACAAAGTGGCTACCCCCCACTCCCCCTGCCCTTGGCCATGGCAGCCTTGGGTAGCCGTTGCAAGGTCCAAGTCGATCATGCTACTGCAGCTCCCCTGTCAGTAGTTCTTATTTATGTATTTGCTTGCTTTCTCCAGGCATGCAAAACACGTGCCATCATCTGCCTCCCCCCATCCCCATCCTTTCATGAGTCTGTGCCAGCCAGCCCTGCGGTGGCCTCCATGGTCACACAGTGCTGCCGTTCTGCCCTGGCACGTGTCCTTCTGGCGATGGCAAAGAGGAGAAAGGAATTCCTCAAGGAATTCAGCCAGCTAAAACCTCTGCAGGGGAGCTTGAAGGTGGTACGTTCGTTGATGCTTCACTGAGGAGACCTCTAGGGTGGTGGTTTGCTTTATTTGGCCATGGCCAAAGCACCAGCTCCTGGGTGTGTCAATGAGATGGTATGCAATGAGGTTACCTGTGTGTCTATGCTGCTTTCAATTGGGAATCACTTCCATCTTGCAGAGTCTGAGCCCCAGGTAAACTCTAGCCCTTGCAGATTTTGCTGCTATGTGAAGAGACAGTCATTCAAGTGACATGTGGGAAGAGGTGGGAAAAGAAAAGTTTTGGAAATCTTTTAGTACCCTAAAACTTTTCTATGTTCCAGTGACATTTCCTAAGTGATTAAAAAAAAAAAAAGAATCCCCGAGAAAGATGAGGATCATCAAATCAAAGCAATTTAGCACATCATGACAAGAAAGATTAGCCCTACCCAATGCTCATCTTGGTTGAAAATGATTTAAATAAAGCTATAAATCTTCTGGAAATTATGCAACATTTTGTGTCAGCTGGAAACTCCTGCCTAGATTTGTGTGTGTAAAATTCACAAATTAAACTCACGTTACTTTGCAAGTGACCCATCTGAGACATTCATTTCCATATGGGCAGAGCAGGGAGGCAGCCGCTCGTCAGGCAAATAT
Source organism: Elanus axillaris (assembly GCA_026212715.1). NCBI lineage: Eukaryota > Metazoa > Chordata > Aves > Accipitriformes > Accipitridae > Elanus > Elanus axillaris. The sequence goes on along the minus strand of JANZLQ010000095.1, from coordinate 9,391,548 downwards.
GTGACTTTGCCTGACCTGTTGTCACCACTGCAGCTTCGCTGCGCTGGTCCCATCCTGCGGCTCCTCTGCAAGGCAGCCGGCAGGCTGGGGCAGGAGGACAGCCCATGGACTTGGGCAGCTGCATTTGAGTGGGATTGATAAGCATGGCCCTTGCTGCCTGGCTTGGCCAGAGCCGTCAGAGATCAGGAAATGTCAATGCCACCAAGCTGCTTGGTGAGTCATGGTCAGCCAAAGAAGCAGCAGGCCTGGCTTAATTCAAAGACCTGAGCCCCTGCAAAAGGACCACTGTGAGGTCTGCAAGATTAATGCCTCCTGTGCACTCACTCCCTGTGTCCCAGGGAGGAGAAGACTTTCAGACATGCTAGGATAAGAGTTTCAGACCTGCTTTTGTAAAGCAGCACAGATTGCAGCCACAGCAGTCTATCCAGGACTGATCATCTTTCATTGCTTTCAGTGGTTCTTTCACTGCAAGACTACAGAGAAAGGTAATGTATTGTCCTAATAGAAAAAACTAGAATTAAAAAAAAAAACAAACAAAAATCAACCAAAACCAGAGAAAAATAAGCCAAACCAACAAACAAGCAAAAAAAAAAGGCAAGGCATTTGGACAGGCAAGTCTTACAGTGTGTGCCCAGCGCTAATTTTTTTCTACTTGGAACTACACCTGTTGGTCTAATGTATGGTACAATCCTCCCTGCAAATTGTGACAATATTCGCTGTCATGGTTCTGTCTGCCCACACAGTTGCACTTCTTGAACACACATTTGCACTGGCAGAGACACAATACTGCTACTTTTCCTACTACGAGCCTTGAGATAAGCTCCTTTGGAAGTGCAGGTTGCTCCTTTGATATGAGCTTGTCCCAACTGTGGGGTTTAGTGTTCACATTGGGTTTTCTTTTCTTGTAAAATGACAACTGAGATGAGACAGAAGATCCTCCAGTCCCTCCCCATGTCCCAGAGAAGGAGCTGCTAAAATACCAGTGTTCCCATGGCCATATATCTGTGTTGTGCCTGGTTGGCCATATATCTGCATGCCAACACCTGACTGATCTTTCTCTGCTGAGGGTATAATTGCTGTCCATGCTTGACTGTATCCAAAGACCATTATCTTGGTTTCTTCTTTCTTTTTTTTCTTTTTTTTTTAATTTACTTTATTACCCTTCCCTGTTCGAGGGCTGCCATCCTGGATGCAGATTATCATTATTTCTTGTCAATCAAGTAAGCCTAGCAAATAGGAAGCTGTTGCTTCAATGTCTGCTAAAAGGTTACTCCTGGTAGAGACAGGGATGGAACAGGTTAATTAAAAACAGAAGGAAAGAAACTAGATTAATTCACAATTTTTTTCAGCTCCAATAGAGGGTGTGGGCACCTATGCAGAAGGGAGGTAAGAGAAAGTGGGGGAACAGCCCTCGACCCAGACAGGTCTCAGCACTGTGTGATCTTTGGGGAGTGGATCTCCCTCTCCAAAGAGGGAGATGACTGGCATGCCAGTCTGGGACTGACCTGTTTGTTCTCTGTCCCACTTTGCAGCTTGCTTGCCTGACATGGTGGACAAGACACAGAAAAGCACCTGCCATTGACCTGAAAAATTATAAGAGCGAAGCAGCACAGATCAATCCAGCCAATGGAGAGAGTGACTTGGCTGAAAGTGCAGATTCGGGCAATAAGGAGCAGGCAGGTAGGGTGGCTGTTTGTGAACAAGCATGCTCCTGTGCATGTGAGTGCACAGTTAAGATCTCATCCAAGTCCCTCTAAAGCACATGAGGGGTCATTAGTTGCATTCACTGCAGTCAGGGCTTGTATTTATGGGTATACCAGTTATAATGACGTGACAAATGAAAGTGTGGTGGCTCTTGGTCCTCCCAACATATCTTCTAGCATTTAGCTTCACATTGCAGTCCTCTGAATGGCTCAGAAGAGCTGCCATTCCATAAAAAAAAAAAAAAAGAAAACCCATCATTCAGTAAAATGTTTTTCCTTCTCCTCCGTAGAACAAGTTATTGAGCTATGCAAACTACCTCAGTCCAGTTTTGCCCAAGTCACAGTGTTATTTTAGCATTTCAGGTCTGGACACTTACTGGTATGCTGGACTCCATAGATGGAGTCAATGGCCACTTAGGAACATCCCTTGGGAGGATGGAGTTCTGTGCTGCTGGGTCACTGTCCCTTGCCCCATTGACACTGGGGCTTTGTGCCATGACACTGCATCTATTTGTCTGTCCCACCAAGATGCTCTTGAGGAGCTCCACAGCACTACTCCAGGCATAACCAAAGCAGCAGATACCACTAGTGCTATGAAAGTTACGGCAGGCTTTCTAATTTCAATTTTCAGCACATAAAAATGGCATCCCTTCCTGTCCTCATCATTGCTAGGAGATAAACCCCTTCTGTATGTGCTAGGAACGCCTCCTTCTTACCCGTGTGGCCTCTGCTGACCAAACATAGCTAGTGATGATGCTGTAATATGCTGTATCAAAATAGCATCATGGTCTGATGGGACCATGAGACACTGGGGGCAGATGTGCACTTCATGGATGTCCTAGAATAAATCTGTAAGCCTCAGTTTTCTCATTTACGTTATGCCAATAGTATCTTTCATCTTCCCTTATATCCTGTGTAAGCCATAGTTAAAACTCAGACCCAAATTGCTTAAATAGCTGTGTGTCCTACCAAGGGTATTTAATAAGAAGGAAGGCAGAGTCAAATGAAGTTTAAAAGTTGTCAGGAAACAGGACAGTAGCAGAAGATAGGCAAGTTCTTTTCAAGCAGACAGAGGTTTATTCTGCAAATCCATTTTAAAAATGCAGCTTTCTGATTTTGAGCTCAACCTTCCAAGGTTACAGAGCAGAATTCTCAGAAGAAAGGCATATATACAAGATTTTTTCACTCCTTCCTGTTGCTGGTCAGTCCAAAGGACACTGGTAACAATTACAGCCAAGCTAAACTGAAGTGAATGACTAAAGAAATCTCTCTTTTTTTTTTTTTTTTTTTTCCGCAATAGAGTAAGTTTGGGTTTAAGTTGAATGCAGCCATTCAGGGTGTTTATTATTTCTCATCAATTCCTAGTTCACTTAACTAGCTCAGATTTTTATAAACAAATGTCTTGGTATTTTGGTAATTAGTAATGATGGGAAAGAAAATGCAAACCACAGCAGTTGACAGTTTAATGAGGCTTTTTTTCCAGGTAACACCTTTTTCAAGGCCTTATAACATTCTGCATTTCAAGAAAAGGTTATATTTGGAAAGAACAGTCAGTGAAATACACACGGCACAAGGCTGACAATTAAAACACATGCTTCATCTGGCATGTCACGTGTAATAAATAAACCAGGCCATCTCTAAATGGACCATCATGTTGACAAAAATTTGTGAAAGTGGATGGAAGCTGGGTCGAGCAGGAGGGGGAAAAGGTCTGTTAATTAACTAATTAGCTATTGGTGTTGCAATCAACCAACTGTAATCAGGCTGTGCTGTACATGGTTGAGGCAGAGCTTTCTCTTTTCCCGTCCCCTTCCCTTCATCATCTTGCATCTCCCATCCAGGGTGCATCTCAAGCCCCACTCCAGATGGGCCAATGCACCTCCAAACCAGTGGAAGGAGGGAGGAAAGAGTCCCAGCTAGATGATAACACCCTTTTTTTTTTGGTCCATCTCTCACAGCAGCCAAGCCTCCCTGCTGGAAAATGCTGTACTTGTGGTTCTGTGGTCTGTCCACTGGCCCCACGCCCACCCTGTCCCAGGAGGAGAGAGCTGCCCTGGAGAGGAGACTCACCAGCATCAAGGAAGACCCCCTGTGGAAGAATGTTTGCAATGTTAATGCTATTCTCCTGCTGACCATTAATGTCTTTCTGTGGGCATATTTTGGCTGAGTTGGGGTCAGGCAGCATGTGGCTTTGGTTTCTCTCAGGGGTCTTCATCTTCATGTCCAAACTGGAAGCACTGGGTGACAGAGACCCTCGTGATGGTCCCCAGATGTTGGCACAACCCTTCCCCAGAGGCACTGCTTGCTGGAAATGGCTGCGGGGCACACTTTCTCCATAAGATAAGGTGTGACCAAGCCTCAACACTGGTCACATCCAGGATACAGGGGATGTGGACATCATGTGAATCAAGTCAGGAGACCTCAGGTCAATTTTAAAGATGCGGAGCTGAGCTCAGCAAGGAGCAAAGGCTTTGGAAAGCTGGGTCCTTGCTGCCCTCATGCACCAGCTTGGGGCTGACTTCACACTGCTGCTCAGAAGAAGGACCTCTGGTTTACACTGGTGTGGGGAAGGAGACTCAAGCACTACCTGAAGATTTTTATATGGCCAAAATTCAGATGGGGTTAGTGTAGGACCACTGGATTAGCTCAGCAGTGACAACCTTGGTGCCCACAGCCACCCCAGGACCTGCATTGGACCTCCTCAACCCCCCACCCCCTGTTGGCATTGGCAGTGGGGACAGGGGCTTCCCTGCCCTCCCCGAGACCCCCACCCTGCCCCCTCTGCTGCATGATGGTGGGGCTTACAATAGCCTTAGCCTGTTTATTCCTTGGGCCAATCCTGCCCCTTAACAGCATTACCAGCAATAAAGGTGCCTTAGTAACAAAGCCAATTCTGACTTTGGGTTATTGTGTTTATATATCGTGCACTGACACACAAAAGTCTCCCTGGGACCATGGTGACCTGGCTGTGGAAGGGAAAATATCCCTCCCTGGTCCAGGTCCAAGGCTGGACCTTGCTTTCTTGAGCAAGTCTGTGCTTGTCTGGCTCATTGTGGTACCATCATATGGTGTGGCATGGCCACAACCTTTTAAACCATCGCCAGAGGAAAAGATGGCAGGCAGTACCCTCTGTTACTATCTTTGTCTGGTGGTTAGGATGCTCATCTGAAGAAGGTGAAAAATGCCCATGGGGATGTGACCCTCCACTCCAGTATCCGAGGAGCTTGTTCAAGCCACCAGGCATGGACTGTGCAGAGAGTTGAGGGCATGCAGTGAAGGCCAATGCCATGAAGGTGAAGAAAATGCATCATGATCCAGCAAGGAGAGGAGAAACAAGGCTCTGTGCCCACCTGGCACAGGGAGCCCAGGTCAAGGCTCCCCTGCTCACCCTCAGTTTGGATGGAAGAGACTGAATTGGCCATGCAGGATGGGGTCAGTGCTCTGCTCATGCAGGGAAATACGAATGTTTGCTTTTTCTAAGAGGAAAAAGTAGATTTCCTTTGAATAAGGGAGATTGCAGCCCCGTTAGTTGCCCATCCATCCATCCCCATGGGAAGAGGCGTACGATGCAGAGCTTGCCTTGCCTTTCCACTATTCAATTTCAAGCAGGTAGTTCCCAGATCAGAGGCTGCCTCAAAACATCTAGAGGAAATCAAGTTACCAGCTGTGATTAATACCTGGTAAATATCCAATAATAATGAACACCTTTCTAATGCTTTTAGAAATACCAGGGCTCTTGCCTCCTTGCTTAGAGCAGTGAGGTGCTGAGTGTGCCTGAGCCACAGAGCCCCTCAGCAGCACTTAGCTCAATGGCTTTATTGGCTTATTTTGACCACAAATCTGCTAAAGCCAGGGGGAAAGCAAGGCGGAGCAGGATGAGAAATACTGGGGCAGTTTTTGAAATGTTTGAGATTATTCTTTTCCGCTAAGAAAGTTTCAGTTTTGCAGAGAATAGAAGTGAAATTTACTAAGCTTTTTTTTTTTTTAATGACACAAATAGTTTTGATCTTTGGCTATATGATACTGCCCTCTTTCCTTCCCCATCTCTCCCCATGGATCCTGCAAGATGGTGTTTCCTTTAAAATGATGATGTCTATGTCACTTAAACAAAGTAATGAGCTTTGAGAGATATGGCTGCATCTCTGCGCTTGGCCCACAGAAGGAATGGAGACATCCACACTGCCAGATGCAGCCAGCTGTGCACCCTGCAGGAGGAACACATTTCAATGTTAAATTTATTTGACTTGCTACTTACTTTGAACCACTAAAGTGAAACAAAAGAAAAAATAATCATTGGGGAAGGGGAGTCTGAAACATTTTATTGGAATAAACCAAAGTCATCTCAAAACATCTTGACCTTTGCTTGTATTTTCCAAGAAAATACATATTTAGCTGAAAAAGAATTAAAACCAAACCAAAAAGAGATTATATTTTTCCTCCTTGTTGAAGATTGGGGGTGGGGGGAGTTTCCTTTTCATGTTATTCCTCATTTCAGCCCCTCTGCTCTGTCCTTCGCATCTCCCACACCCATTCCCTCTGCCTACACCCATGGGCAGCTCTTTCCCTCTACATCTCCCAGCCCCCTTCCTAGCCTTGATAATTTCCACTTTATGCTACACCTCCTCATGGGTTCTACTTGAACACATGTAGTCCCTCCAGCCCCAGCTCCCACTCCCTCCTTGCAGCAAGTGGAACCCTGCTCACCCCAGCAGCTCCCCGGCAGCCTACCCCTGCATGCCGAGAACCTGCAGGGACAGAGATAGGGACAAAGAGGGGGATGGGATGGGATGGGATGGGATGGGATGGGATGATTCTTGGCTCCCTGCCACTGCAGGGGTGACACTGCGGCAGCAAGTGCTGCTATGACTGTGCAGCTCTGCACCATCTTAGATATGCTCTGCGGATTTTAAGAAGGAAAGCCCAGCAGAGGCTCTGCAGGTGTTATAAGCCCCAAAGAAAATGCCCTTTTCCTAACAGAGATGATCAAGGCTGAAAAACCAAGGCCCATGACAGTCACATGCAGCACCTGTGAAGAGCTTTATCTCCTAACGTGTTGTGCATCCAGTGAAGCGGGGGTACTTTCCAAAGCTGTGTCATTTGAAGATATGCAAGCGCTTAAATGCCTGTGGCAGGCTCTGGAGGAACCTTTTTAGAGCTACATGAGGTGGGAACGAGCACAGACCCTGAATGAAAGCATATGTCAAACCCCAGGTGCTGCAGCTGCTGCAGCCTGAGCTGCTCTGTGCCAGGAGCAGCTTCTCCACCACGCCATGAGGGCAGAGCTCCCGAGGGAACAAGGATTATCTGCGAATCCAGACCACCATAGCCCCAAAAGCAAGGAATGAGCAAATTCATGGGGTCCGGAAGGTTTTTAGCAGTGACACAGGGAAATGCACATGGGAAGTCAGAGCTCAGCAGAACTGGGGCTTTGGCGATGACAGGCTCAGCCGATGGCAGATGCGGCAGGCAGCGGCATGGCCTTGGTGTTGGGCTCCTCGCAAGCCTTTCCTGGGGAAGTAGCTTGTCATCATCCCAGGAGCACTATACAGCCTTGTTCCTTGCAGCACGTGATGAATTGCAATATCCTAACAAGAACACATTGCTTTCAGAGCTGTAACCAATATACAAGTTCATTGGCAGCAGATGTTATTAATGATGCCAATACATATTTTCTTATTAATCTTCCATACTTGTGTCTATCTGCAAATGATTATCATTCATTTTCCTGACAAATCTATCAAGATCATTTATTACTGTTCGGCAAAGGATCTTCTTTTAAACAAAGATTAATAACATTGCATTTTATCTGGCTGGCTGAGCCAAAGGAAATGAAATTAACAATGAACCCTACAAACTTGTCATCACTTTAATTTACCGGAAAATATTTTAAAATGTTATTTAAAAGAATATATGCTATGGAGGGCAGAGTTTATTACAAAGGAAAGAAATGAAACCACATGCATTTTAGCAGGGTGGAGAGTAAGTTAGCAAACAGGGCACCATGTTTGCTCTGGTTCCTTGTGCTCATTTTCTGAGACAAGGAGGGAGCAGCACTCACAGCCTTCTTAGTGTGCACAGATGGGCACCTGCCCAGGTGAATCATAGCTGGAAGTCACTGTTTCTGGGTTAAAGCAGATCCTACCCAGGATCACAAGCACTCATCCCCTCAGGGAGAACTGCCCTCCCTGCGTTCCTATAGAGGGAAACTTCACCAGCATAAAGCTCATGGGGATCTGAGGGAGAGGAGGGCACATGTGAGCTGGCAGAGTCACGGCACCTTTCTGCACTTTTGGTCCCTGTGAGGAAAAGAAAAAAAAACTCAGTAAATTTACATGGTTTAGTTTCCTTTCTTCTGCACTCTCTTCTTACTTTCCCTTCCTTTCATTTGAGTAACATAAAAATAATCAATAAATGTACACCAAAGACAGTATCTGACCCTCCCTTTTACTGCAAATAGTAGTGCAAAAACTTAATACCAGCTTTGCTTTTGCATTGCTTTGTTTATCCCCATGAACTTACATTTTGAGCCCCATTTTAGTGCAGGTGCCCACCACTGTCTCTCTGCAGGACTGTCCCCATGTGCCTGGCTCTGGGCTGTGACATCTCCAGCAATGGGAACCCCACCACTCCCCTCCACAGCCTTGTGCCTGCCTGGAAGGTGTTTCCCCCTTCCCGCCAATACCACAGCACACTTACTTACTTACCTGTTTCTCAGCACTCAGTGCTTCCAACACCAGCAAATTACTCCCCTTCCTTGCTGGGGGAGGGGAAGAGAAGGGTGCTTAAAACAATTTTGAATTACATAGTCAAGAAGCATCTCTCCTACAGATAATAAAAAGTCAACTTCTTACCTTCAGTGGATTCATCTTATCTTACCCAGATACCAGGTTGGGAGCAATGTTTTAAACCCCAGACAAAAGAAAATAACCCTGCTAACCTCAAGCTGTAGCAGTTTCAAAATGCTGACATATCGGCAAGAGGATTTCCAAGTGTGCATTTGTGTATCTCTGTGGAGCAGCAAAAGCACACTTGCTAAATTGGCTGTTATTTAACCATATATTTTTTTTATTGCTACATAACAAAGTCTTCTGGATTTTTATTGTTTTTTAAAAAAAAAAGTCATCAACAGAGCATAGGTTTTGAAAAATTTATAACAAATAAGAAAAGCTTCAGTATACCCCAAACCAGAGTTTGGCTCATCTGCAGATTAAAAGGCAATGAGTTAACAAGAGAAGCGAGTTGTCCCTCTGTTTAAGCTGGAGCTGTATCTCTAGTTACTTTGGGGACACTGTTGTTTGATAAAGTGGCAAGAGCTCAGGCTGCACATGTCCAGGTTTATTAGGTTTGTGTGGCAATGTTTTGGTAGTGGGGAAGGGGGACATGACATACACAGTACAGGGGTGGCTTCTGTGAGAAGCTGCTGGAAGCTTCCCCTGTGTCCAACAGAGCCAATACCAGCCAGCTCTAAGA
>JANZLQ010000095.1:9336925-9382275 GCA_026212715.1 Elanus axillaris | reverse complement strand
GTCCCCCTGCAGCCCAGGGAGGTTCACGGTGGAGCAGATCTCCACCTGCAGCCTGGGGAGGACCCCACGCTGGAGCAGGTGGGTGCCTGAAGGAGGCTGCGACCCCATGGGAAGACCATACTGGAGCAGGCTCCTGGCAGGACCTGTGGAGAGAGGAGCCCATGGAACAGGTCTGGCAGGAATTGTGACCCTGCAGGGGACCCACACTGGAGCAGTGTGCTCCTGAAGAACTGCAGCCTGTGGGAGAAGTTCATGAAGGACTGTCTCCCATGGGAGCGACCCCACGCTGGAGCAGGGGAAGAGTGTGATGAGTCCTGCCCCTGAGGAGGATGAAGCGGCAGAGGCAAGGTGTGATGAACTGACCGTAAACCCCATTCCCCGTCCCCCTGTACCGCTGGGGGGGTAGGTAGAGAAGCCGGGAGTGAAGCTGTGGCCAGGAAGAAGGGAGCGGTGGAGGGAAGGTGTTTTAGAGACTTGGTTTTAGTTTTCATTACCCTACTCTGGTTGATTGGTTAGAAATTGAGTTAATTTCCCCCAAGCTGAGTCTGTTTTGCCTGTGACGGTAATTGGTGAGCGATCTCTCCTGTCCTTATCTTGATCCACAAGCCCTTCGTTATATTTTCTCTCCCCTGTCCCGCTGAGGAGGGGGGAGTGATAAAATGGCTTTGGTGGGCACCTGGTGTCCCGCCAGGGTCAACCCACTACACCAGGCCATACATACTGAAGTAGGACCAGACTCCAAGCTTCTAAAAGGTCTAATCTGCTGCAGTGACCCTAGCATTTACTGGTAGAATTTGTGATCTTTGACTCAGCAATAATCACAATGCCTATGGCAGAACATCCCTGCCTATTTCTTTATCAAACTGCCAGCTTAGCCATGCTTATTTGACTGTAATTGTCATTCCTGGCATAAAGACTGCAAGCTAAGAAACCAGTTCCTGGCTAAGGTGGTCTAAAAGCTAAATACTCAAATACTCACTACATTATTAAAAAAAAAAAAAAAAAAAAAAAAGCTGGACCTTATTTCTAGTGTGACTGCATCTTGCTCCAGCTTTCAACTACTGGATTTCATCAAGCCTCTTCTGTTACATTAAGCAGTTGTCTGTTATGAACTTACACCACATAAATAAAAGTCATAGACAGCGCATGCAGAGAAAGAGGGCTTTGTACCCATGGAAAGGCAAAAAAAAGGGATAAAGCTAAAAGGAAGTGGCAAAGGACAAAATGTAGTGGATGAAAAAAACATTCAAGCCTTTCATCTCACAGTCCTGTTTGTACATTTAATGGGGTACATTTATTTTCCCCATGTCAAACTAATACCAGCGTAATGTGGGAGGTGTCATCCAACCTCAGTGATTCCTCAAAGGCAGGTATGAACAGTTTTTAGTTTGTTTGCCTTCAGCAGTAAGAGCAATATACAGTGTTGTGAATGTAACATAAGGAGCAATAGTTGAAAGTGTTTTTTTTTTAGGATAAGTAAAATGTCGGTATCACATTTTGAGATTTTTGTTCAACCTCCTCTGAAGCAGGTGAATGTGAGTGAAGAAGCCAACTGCTGAGCTGCCACCCAATGTTGCTGCAATGGCGATGAAGACTCCCTTCCAGGCTGCGAAAGGTTGCAAAGAAATGTCACTGCCTGTTTTTCAGAGACATGAAAGACAACTTCCTCTTCATCACCCCAACATAACCTTCTCCCAGTGGAGACAGCAAATCTACTGGGAACACCAAAATACAGATGTCCTTGTTGGAGAAATGCTCAAGGAGGAGTCTTTGTTGGTGTTGCCCATCATTGCCCCACTGCGGACACTGCTGTCTTTTCCCAGTGTACCCTGACCCTCAGAGTCAGCCCTTTTCTTCACCTTTCTGTGACCCAGTGAGTCTTCAAACTCCTACAGGAGAGCCTGAGAATGCTTCTGCCCCAGAACTGCCCAGGCTGCCTCAAAAGAGGTACTGGCCACTCTTCAGAGTCTGTTACAAGTTTAAAGTCCTTCAAGGGGAGCAGAGAAGTCTGTGGACATCCAATATCAATTTAATTCCTGACCTGAGATCCCATATAACACCGGAAGCAATCTTCATGCCTTCTTTCCCATTGTCTCAAATGCAACTTCCAATACCTCTGTGTATCCATCTCCATCACAGTACATGGCGGGGGGGCTGTTACTTAAGCAAGTATCATCTAGTCAAAGGCTGGTATCAAGGTATTGGTGTACCATTCAAGCACAGCCCAAGATTTCATAAGCAAAAACTGAAATATCATGCAGTGCAGTATTACAGATAAGCTGTCCAAGCAAGACCAGATGGCACCACCATGGCAAGGACAACAAATAGATATTAAGTTGTCAGAGTATGAACCAAAGTCAGCCTGAGCTGTTGAGTTCATGCCATTTCTGAGCATGATTCCCAGGAACAAGAAACAAGCTGTCCCAAAACATACTGCAGAAATGCTCCTGGAAAGGGCACTTGAACAGTGCTCTGTGAGGCACAGGGTGTCCCCCGAGGACTGAGTGCCATGCAAGCAGGAGTGCGTGTAAGAGCGCCTAACAGCACATGTCTGTGCAAAACATAAGAGCAACTGCACTTGCAACGCTCAGCTACCACTCTGTGGTGTCATTTCTCTACTAGGCTACTGTCAGATGGGGTTGGCAACACTCCAGATTCCGTACTGGGATGCAGAGCATCGGGGACAATTCCTCTGCCCACTTTCTTGTTTAGACTAACACAGCAAGCTTTATTTCTGAGTGAGTGGTGGGGTGGGGAGGTGGGACCAGGGTAACCATTTTAAGAAACCCATAATTTTTGTTGCATTTGTTCAAAACAGGAATGTGCAAAACATTCAGCTGTGACTTGCTCCTGTAGCTTCCACAAAAGCAGCATTCAATTTAATATGTGAGACTCATAACCAACTCACACAGTGCAATAGTTCACATCAGTTTGAAGAAAAAAATTCTGCTGGAAGCACAAGCAAGTAGCAGTGTCAATTTTTCATTAACCTACAGCCACTGTCTCTGTAGACTTACAGCTCTAAGTAAGATTACTGTTATAATTTCTTCTGGTCCCTACGGGAAGGAAAAAAACTTCTCAAAACTTTTAAGGTCATTAAAAAACCCCACCTTTAAATTGAAGGTAGTTTCAGTTTACTTTCATATTTCAAAATCAAATCTTAGCTTCAGCTTCACACCAATGCAGAAATGTCAGTTGCTTTGTTTCTACATCTTCCATGAACCAAGTTCCAGCTTACACATGGGCTGAATGCCAAGTAAATAGATTTTCCTGGGGAACAAAGGCAGCTTTTTTTGTTTGCTTTAAACATATGTAAATAGAGACCCAGGAGCTGAGCTGCCTGTCACTTCAACCAGGTTTACACTCATGTCACTCCAGCTGGTTATTTCTGACTGACCTTAGGTCAGAACTGCCGAAGTTTCCCTCCCCACTCCTCCATGCACTCATATCAAGCAGCCACTCAAGCCCTTTCCCTATGGCCTCATACCTCAGCAAAGGGCAAACAGTTTAATATGTATTCCTTTTTCACTAGCTTCTTATTCCTTTTTTTTTTTCTTTCTAAGATTTAGTTACAGAACCACAGAATACTTTGGCTCTCTGTCACAGTCATCGAGACGGTTCTGAAAAGGTTTCAGCAGATAAGATCAGTACCTGACAATATATGGCTACTATCAATAAACAGCCAGGGCTATGCTCCTACATACCAGCAGTATATTAAAGACTGACAGCACCTACTGGTTCATGGTCAAGATTATGGGGGGCAGGGAAGAAACAGGAATGAATTGGTAAGAAAAATTACTTTTTTTTTTTAAACAGGAAGGCACCATCAGTCTTCAGATTTCTCTTTTCAGTACCAGGCATTTAAACTGCAGAGAGTTATCTTCCACAAAGCCAGAAGATGACAACAAAGAGGAGTACAATCCCTTCACATGCCCATCTTCTATTACTCACTTTTAAAAAAAAAAATTAAAATAGCAGATCAATGCAAAATTAAGAGCACTTAATGCTTGTCATGTCCAAATGTCTTGGTTTATATCTCAATCTTCAGCACTTGTTTTGGTTGTAATACCAGGTAGCACTGAGGGATGCATCACTTTATAGGCTATGCATAAGCCGCAATTAAGGAAAATCCTCAAGTACACGAGAAACCTCAATTTTGATTGGCTGAGTTACCATAACTTACTGATAATTCAAATCACGAGTATTATTCAGTGTGTTCTTCTCTCCACTTTTTTCATCTCTTGACAAGTTTACAAAGAAAAGAATGGAGCAAAGCTTAGCTGCATTACATCCAATATGCTGCCTACACAAACGCCAGAGAAGCTAAATAAACCCCAGAACATATGGCACTCTGCTGACAGAGCTCAGAAACTGGTTCTGCATGAGCAACAAGGAACATCTTGAAAGGCAGAAGACATATGTGTTTTAGGAAGAAGATTGAAGTGTTTCATAATAAAACAGGACAAAGTGAAATACAAGTGCTGTATAAAATTTTAATTAAAAACTGGTTTTACCCCTCAACGTGAATATACAATATGTTTCCCAGATGGATTTCATATTTAAGTATTATCCAAACCAAAAACATAAATGAGACAAATAAAGCCTTCAAAAATGGCACAGAGGCTAAAATGTATGTAAACACTAGATGACTGTGGTAAAAACAAGGCAGGCAGGGAAAGCAACCTCTTAGCAAATGTTTACTACTGGAGTACTGAATGAAAGACTTCATACAACTATAGTCTTAGTAACAACACAATTAGCTAAACATTCAAAAATTCAAGTCAGTGTAACAATATAAATATAAGCATTAGAAATCACCACCGTTCAACGATATAAATGGTGCTTTTGTTACTTTTAAGTTTCACTGGTTATTTTATACACTGATAATTCATGGGACACAAATGCATAATCCATGGCATGCCATGCATCAAACCACTCTCAAAGTCTGCCCCTGCTTTCAGCCTCGCACCCCCGCTTTGTGTGAAGTTCTGTTCATTCAATGGCATCAGCTCTACAGGGTTATGCAAATGCCTGACCACAGAAAAAAATTTTTTGTGCTGTATCCTCAGGATCAGTAAATTCTTATGAACCAAGAGGGATGTTGTTTTGCAACAGCAACCTCCTTTCCCTGAAGAGGTAAGAAGGTGGCTCTGATCACCACTTCTCAGAGAAGTTGCTGAGAGTTCTTTGCTAGGTCAGAAGAAATCACCCAGAATTGAATGGGAATACACATGAAGAAAAAGCACAATCTCCACATTGATCAAGCAAAAAGAAAGATTACAGTTCCTTTATGTTGCCGTCCAGACAAATTAACACTGCACCTCAGAGAATTTCTCACTGAAGACAAACAGGGAACAAACTGCATGTCTTTGGCAAGCCAACACTGATAACAAAAGGTGCTACGGCCTCATCTTTTAAGGGCTTTGGTTGATGATATTTTAAATTCCACGGAGAGAGCACTAGAAGCCAATGCAATCAATGGGGCTCATGCTTAATGTTTCACTGTGTAATAGAAACAGGAGTATTAGGTAGGTGTTCTTAATCATTTCCCACAACACTGGTTTATTTGGTGAAACTGAAAGGAACCAGGCAAAGACTGGTTCTCTGCTGCTATCAGAGACCATCACCTAAACCAGACACCATTTCTGTCAGTGAGGTAGCTCATTAAGATCATCCACAGAAGTGCTGTTCTCTCTTAGCGTCAGTTGTTTTCACTGGAACCAGGAAGCCGGTTGATTTCAAAATCTCCCCAAATTCCTTGACTACTGAACAAATCTCTTGAGATACTCTCAGCATCCTGATAATGATCACTCCATAACCACTGAAGTTATCAACACCATGGCAGGCTTTCCTATGACCCAGAGATTCCATGACAAGATTTATACAGTTATGTAACCACTGCTAAAAGGCTAAGAATTTTGTTGCATAGTTCAGTGTTTCAGAAAACACTTTCAAGCTTAAAAATTAGGAAGAGCAGAAATATGTAATAAGCTATTCCTTGCACACAGACTGAAAAGGCAGAGATTCCTTCTAACTTACTCTGACAAACCTATGGCACACCACACAAACTCTTCCACTGTCAAGTTGCACACACCATTGCACCCCTTGCTCCTGGGGAGAGGATAAGAACAAATGCTGTGATAGATGTTAATAGTGCTGATTAGTACACATAGCAGACAGCAATAAGACATCAGGATGACAAAAAAGTAATTTGTATTAAAAAAAAAAGATATCATGAGAGCAATCAGTATGAGTATGATGAACCCGCATCATGCAGGAGACAGAAACTGAGCAGGACACCAACTGTAAAGATTAGGTCCTAAAAGCACATGTAGTAAAGCAGTTCATTATCATCTCTTAGATTTATTAGATTTCTATGTTGGTAAGATTAAGACTTGCTTAATAATTGTCTGATTAAAAGATAATAAACCTGAGAAAATTAAAATAAAGCCTTTTTAGTAACTGGAGATGAGATGGGACTTTCCAGCTAGGCTTCCACAAAATAATTTCTGTAACATTCACCTCAGGATCCCAAAGCACTTCACAGTAATTTAATTAAGCTTCAGCAGAGCACAAACTTCCCATTTTTTACAGCTGAGGTAACAACGAGGAGTTTGGAAAAGACTATTTAATACTGAGCAGAGCTAAGTGTTCTGTTATTTTACCCCAAAAATAGAAATCTACCTGGAGGTTTTGGGAGTCTTTCTCCCCTCACTGTTTTGGCAGTCTCTGAAGTAATTCAAACATGTGATGCACAATCTAAAGAACAGCCCTCATCATCTTCCAAGTTGCTCAGAGTTGGAGTATAAACACTGCTGCCCATCTATCTTACAAAACTGCTCCTACCTGTTCCCATTACTCTAGCCATCTCTATGCCTTTCATCCCCAGTGGACCAATTTAAGCTTCCCTTCTTCTAGTTCAAAACTTAGATAAGGCAAATCATTAAAGAGTTTGACATTTTTGCCTTTAATCCACAACAGGTCAATGACTGATTTCCAAAGCAACTACTACTCAGCAAAGGATTTGCATTTCTACTGAACACAGACAGGTAGTTTTTCTAAAGCCACCCCAAGATTCTAAACTATACCAAGTTATTTGTAGTAAAGAGGGAAGGGAGCAAGTAGAAAGCAGACTCTGACTTATTAAAATGAAAGTGATTAAAATACTGCACTGATTGCATACTGCAAGCAACACTCCATGCTGAATAGCATTTGGTGAGAATACTCATAGGTTATAATAACTTGGGGAGGGCAGGAGAAAGAGACAGACTCTGCAGAAAAACACTAATTCATTCTTAATCTAGCCCATTATTTCTAGATTTCCTTTAGGAGGCAAAATGATGGGGGTCAAATTATGCCATCCCACTGTCACTAACACTGTCACTTTGTGGATGGCAAAAGATAAGGAATGAGCATAGAAAATGCTATTTAAAGCTTCACTCAGGAACCTAGAAATTTGCATTTGATAGAAGGGATTTAAATTGTATTAGAAGGCAAGGTGCACTAAACAATTACAGTTTATTACTATGTTGGTTCACTGCCTGAACCTATACTTATCACATCCTGCAGTAGCAAAGGAGCAGCAGCGCTCAGTGCACTTGAGCTGTATGCATATTAATAGGAAGGTTAGCTGAGCAAACAGGGAAGGGGCCAAATGCTTCTGAAAACAAAGTGACTTGCAGATTTTATGGACACATCAGAGTAATTTTGGTCTTAAGTCACATTTCAGAGAAAAGTTTTCCATTAACCAGACCAGATTTCCAGCACAGGGCTTGGAAGAGAACACTCTTTGCTGTACCACAGCATATAAGCTGTGCAATGACTCTGACCCAAGAGAGAAACACATATCCTGCAGCAGCTGATTCAGAAAGACATTATACACACCATCTCCCCTCATAGCTGGAGCAGGGCCAAAGACACTCATAGTCTATCTGCTTCACTTATTGTTACGCTGCATATGAAAGCTACAGTGAGAATATTCATACCAGTCAAAATTCAATATATGACTTTTTTTTTCTCCTGTGCAGTTTTTCACCTTTGATGAAAAATTTTTCATCTTTGATGAAAAACTGAAGGTTGTCATACTACCATATGCTTCCTTTCTTCAGCTAGGGTAATTAAACAGATATACCCCATCCATTCCTCTGGACCCCTTGAAAACATTACCCTGTTTTTTCAGTGGCTCTCTAACCTCCCTCATGCCCTCCCTGTGTCTTGGCAACTTGTGTCCTTACTTATACATACAAAAACCCCAAAGCCTCAGCATTCCGGTCTTCTCATGCATTGGAAAAACAGGGACTAAAATCTGCTGGATAGCCGGGGAGGGAAAAATTCAACAGTACTTCTGTGTCACAGAACCAGATTAGGGCAAAGGGGAACAGCCAATCTTCAGAACACTGTAACTTTTACTAAGCTAAGACACTGGGGAGGGAAAACACACAGAATATTGAATAAAAACTGTGGGATACCATAAGAAGAACACTAAATCTTACTGCTCAAAGACATACAGGAAACTGCAGCAACCTTCAGATTTCAGTAGATTCATTTTAAACCAAAAGCCTGGAAAGTATCTCATAGAATGTGCCCCGCCTACCTAAGATCCATTTGAATACACCTACTTTCCTGAACAGCAAGGAGAAAGAAACTATCCCTTTATGGACTATTATGGGGTCACAGAACAGGCTAATGAATGCATACCAGGTAACAGCAGCACAATACTCCATGGCCACAATGCCTTCAGTGGCACAACCTGGGTAAGCTTTACTTCTCACTTCTGCAAAAAAGTGTACTACTACTTCATAGAGTGACTCAACACTTACCCACAGTGTAAGACTGTGCAAGTAATGCCCTTTGAAAGTACTAATGTGCTAAATGGCATCAAGGACAGGAAGTTATCAGTGTTAATCCACTTCAACTGGTTTAACAGTTAAAAGGAATAGAAATGTCTATATGCAAGACACTTCCTCCAAGAGTCCTCTTTCCTGAAACAGAAGCACACAGCCTTTCAACATGTTTTCCCACTAGCATAATTGCTCACCGACTGCTTTCTCAAATCAATTACGTTGTCTCAGCATTAAAGGATGGGAGGCAGAGTATACCAACTTTTTGTTTATCTAGGCATGCTGGCAGGTTACAGTCATACGTTCTGCCATCTGTACTGCTAGCTTTATCCTTTATCCAATCATAACAGGTAAAATGGCATTGGTGTAACTGAATCTGTTCGTTCAGTCAGGGAAGGAGCCAGAACAGGCAGTTGGTTTTTCCCCCATTCTGAAAGGAAGCAGGAGATGGACACTCTTGCCCTTTTAAAACATTCTGCTTTTCAATAGATGGGCAATTTGCCCCTGTCTGCTAATGTGGGATCTGTTCAATGCAAGGCTGAAAAGGTTCCATCCCCAGGGAAAGCATCGAACTGCTGATGAACATTTGGTGGCCTTTAGCAAAAACGATGTGATTTCTGCCAACAGGATCCCAGCAGACTGGGAAGGACAGGCTCCAAATTAGGTAGGATTGTGATGCAGGAACTTCAGAAGGCCTGTACGGGTTATATGAAGAGCTTGCTGACTAGCTCCAGTCTTTCCCTCTCTGCACTCCTTTCTTATTCATATTTTTTAAAATTACAAATATATTGGCAAATGTCATGGTTCCATTCAAGAGAACCTGGAAATTTTCAAATGCACAGGCGGTGTGAAAATAACCTTCTGATACAAAGGCTGCTGGGGTGGATGGGTTTCTCTTAAAATTAGAAAAATTGTGACTGAAGGTGCTTGAAACCACTTTGAAAGCATGTGTATAGGCCAGTATCAGAGTTTCTGCCCATCTCAAAAATAAACAATCCAAAGGCAATTTTCTAGAAAACAATTCCCTTTGACCCTGATGGGATGCTTTTCAATCAACACTCACATTCACCTTCCTCTGTAGACCCTCTCTCTGAACACTAGGACATATTGCTTCTTCAACCAATTCTGTTTATGTTATTAAATAGCTTTAATTATTTAATAAAAATTGACTGCAGCTGAAACCTGAGTTGATGTCAGACAGGAATGTCCAGCAGACCTATTAGTCTTCAAATGACTATCTTTTCATAGTCTCAAAGGAGCAACACCATCTTGCTTAATTGTGGAGGGGCTTAGTTGCTGGTTTTGGGGTGTTTGGTTCTTTGGGGGGGGGGGAGCAGTGGGATGTTAATAGTTTCCTTTTCACAAGGCAGGCCAAAACCTCATTTCTCCAAAACCCTGCCTAAGCATAACTACACCTTAAAAATAGAGTACAAATATTTGTTACATAAAAATAGGTTTCATTACAAATATGAACGCTGTGTACTGTGCATTTCAGGAGTGTGTTTTTTGGTCTGAAGCAGTGCCAGAAGCTTTTCAGTACATGTTCCTATATATTTTCTCAAGACTCTCTTCAAAGATTGCTCTGTGAGGCTTCCCTTTGTACACAGCTGCACGACTAGACCAATATTCACCATTATCCAAGTGAACAGTAGTGTTCTGCTGCACTGGTGAACTGTCAACAGAAAAAAAAGATAAGAAATAATGATCAAATCAAGATAAGGAAGAGGAATCAGAAGCACAAAACCAGCAGAAATCCAAATGTAGAGCTGCTAATCACAGACTACCTTTCACAAATTGATGAAAAAACTGCACTGCAGCTCCTTTGAAGAAATGGAAGCCCCACGTTATTCATTCACACAAACTCTCCCCCACTTATCTGAGTGCACTTGATAATACCTCCCACACAGAAAGAGAATTAATTTTTGAAGAGCATGCAGTAATTTTGCTGTATTTTGATAGGCAGTGTGACTAGGCACTAAGCCTATGCAAGAGCAACACAGTAGGATTTTTCTGCCCTTTGAAGGTCAAAATGTAACCACAGACAGCTATTTCAATATGAAGACAATCTATCAGAGCTATATTAAATTACTGTGGTTTCAGCTGTAAAGTGCTCTATCAGAAGCATCTTGGATTAAGTATTCTACCAAATACATTATGATATAGTGGCAATTGAGCGTTCCTTCCCCACCCCATCTTCTGTGTCACTGTTTTAATACTAAACACAAATACATTCTCATATTACAGTTGCTTTGAGAAATTATTTCCTAGATCTATGAAGTGAAATTTATTCTCTGAAAATCATCACAAAACACTGACAAATCCAAAGTATGTATATCTAAACTTCATGACTATTTGCCTTCTCTTGAAACTGTGAAAACAAAGGCTTGTGTCATATAATGAAATGAACCATTTTCCTGTAGTAGAGCATGAAACAAGTAGCTTAAAAATCATAAGAAAAAAATTACTATTGCGGTGACATTTTTCACATCTGCTCAGAGATTTAGGCACTTAAGATACTTAAAAATTAGGACTGAGTTATCTTCAGCCTTTCATGAATGTTCTCAGTCTGGGAAATGAAACTGGAAATGTGAAGCTTACAATCACCATTGTCACTTAGGAAATGGATTACATTTCACAGGGAAGGTTTACATTTACTTGTATACATATCATTTATTAATCTACTGTGGTCAAATCAGTACTTAAAACTTTGTGCTCAAGTTAGTATCAGTAAACACCTGTGACAAAACTGAATGAAACCATATGTCAAAGGACTCACAAATATACTTCTAGCTAGCTGCATCAAAACACAAGGTTTTCACTTTAAGAAAGTAATATGGTGAGGGAAGAAGATGAAGGTGAAGGATCAGTTTTCTAAATTCACATTTCTAAGCTTCCACTGTCCCATGGAAAACAAAAGAAGGAGTAGCTTTTGCTTTTAGATTTCTTACATTCAAATATTAGGGTGATGCCAACCTATACCACATAAAACAACAACAACAAGATCTCTGTGCGGCTCCAATATTAAAAAGGGAGGAAGGCCACTGACACTTTTTCAAAAAAGCTCCAACATTTAAAGTCAGTCAGCAGCATGAAGCAAATTTAAACCTGTTTATCATCCTGGAGAGAGAGGGCTCTGCTTCACAGTTTGGACGCAAAGAAACCAACCTACCAAACAGCAGAATCAATAGAAAAGTTGTACAGGCCTGTGTTAAATGTAGACAAGTCAATACCCTGGGGACCCATCAACAGCTGAAGTTTTACGTCCTCCTTTCTGCAGTTTGTTTTACCTCACTTCTGATGGAGCATTCTCAGGTCAACAAATAAGCATGGCGCTAGGAGCAGCACTTGTAATGATACAATAAACAGCTCTGCCACTCTTTTCTTTGGAATCCATCTCCTGCAGTCAGCCTTGTGCTTGCCTTTTCTTCTACTAAAAGCTTAATCTACATAGAGACACTCAAAATCCAGCCACTAACTACAGTAAAGCAGACTCAAAAAACAATAGTCACTTTCACAAGTTCCTTATTTTAGTACTGACAAAAACTTAAAAAAAGACATAAGCTTCATTTTCCCTTCTTTTTTCGGAGGGGGTGTGTGTGTGTATGTATTTCCATTAGCCAATCCTTGCACATGAGATACTTACCACTGGTGTGGACAAAGATACAGCCAAGCTAGGGAAGGGTCCCTCTACTGTCTCAACTGGAAACCAGTTTACAACGTGAGCTAAGCAATCTGGGAATTACACTCACAAATCATATTAACAGCAGGATTTTTGCACGCAACACTCTGCTCTGAAATACCTGTCATATGTTTTTGTTCCCTCATACATCTCCTTTAAGAGTCCCAGAAGTTCTTTTCTGAGTGAATCATATACTAAATATTTCAGAAAACAGACCTTTTCCTTACTCCCAGTGGTTTTCAATCATCTGTCTACTTTACTGCCAACATTTGGTTGACAGTACCATGTCCTTCTATGAACTCTGTCTCTGTCCTTGTATCCTGTTTATGAGCACTGTGGCAAACACTCAGCAATCAGACTGTCCTTGAGTCCTTTTATGTCTTGCCCTTCAGTGAATGGGATTATGCTTCCGGCCTCTAAATCCAAGGAGCAGTCCTCTCCCAACTTGAGTGCTGCATTTCATATCCCATCACTTCATGATTCTGTAGTATTAGGGTTGTTTTCTCTTTTTTTCATGGTCTGCAGTTTCAGCATAAATCTCAAAGTCCCAAAGCTGCCTCAAAACAAAAACTTGCACTTTCTCTCTCACAAACACATCCCACACAATTTAATTGCAGCAGCTGTCAGGACAAAGGATAAGGGAGCAAGAGGGCTACACACAGAATACAAGTGTGAGCACAGGTATAGAAATATTAACAACTTCAGTAGCAACTTCACATACATGCGAAAATCTGACTAACTAGAACCCTTGCACAGAGGTGACTACAAATTACAGGAATTTTTTAAAAAATCAACAAAACATAAATTTTAGAACTTTTTAGAGCTTTACTAATTGCAAGCAGAATTTCACTGTGATACTCATATTGAATTACCCTTCTTTCAGTGGTATACAGCAGTGCTATGGGAAGCCTTTGTTACAAAATATTGGACCACATTTAATTATCAAAATAAAACCTTTTTTTCCTAATGTAAAGACCTATCAAATTTAGCACCACAGTTCTAGTTCTCTCTAAATATAAAGAAAAACAGAAAAGCCATACAACTCAAAAAACATTTTACATTCTTTAGTATCTTTCCTCCAAAAAGTACCCAAAACGTTGTACAAAATACTGTGCACATACATACAGAACATCAGTATTGATAAATTCTACTACAGAAGCTGTCAAAATCAGTTCAATTGGTGTCTTTTAAGTAAAATATTAAAGATGAAACCCTAGTCATATATGTGAGGAATACACAGAGTAATTAACCTACATAAACCAGATTTTCAAGATCTCAGGTTTTCAACATGTCTTCTGAAATACAGCATGTTGAATCACTAAACCACAGTCTATATATTTGCTGTGTTTTTTGAAGACGCTTTTCTTTTCCAAATATGTGTTTTGGGAAAAAAAGAACAAAACAACAAAAGAGCTGCAAACCATATTAGTGAATAAATGTCAATTTATTTTTGCAATCCCATAGTTTTAAGAAAAATAATCACTTGGTTATTTTTAAAGTGACATTTGCTCTCTGGTTGATAAAATCCAAAAACTACTGCCCAAGGACATTTTCATGACCAAGTCCAGTGTCAAAATCAGTGTTTTGTGAAGACTATACTGACACAGTGCCAAATACCATGAAAAGTATAATTATAGTCAACTGTATTTTGCTTTTAGGTGAAAAACCTTAGTAGGACTAACTCCCACAGAAGCCTTTTCCCAGTGTAATATATTACATAGCTCAAAATAGGAAGAGAATTTTTAAGCTAAATTTAAAGGGCAGTATCATGAGTTTGACTGTTCTGTCTTAGTCAGAGAAAAACTCCATACCTGCTCTGCAGTTCACTCATGGATAAGAGTGATTTATGTGAAGATTCTCTTGTCTTAGTCAAGTCTCCTTTTGATGAGTTACTCTCATCCTAAAAAAACAGAAATCAGATTCTCATTACCTTGGTTTCTGATTACAATGATCTCATTTCAAAACCACATTCTTTCCATTTAGTAGAAGACTATTAAAGTGCTTACATTTCTTGGGGGAGAAAGGGACAAAGTGTAATGAGCCAAATGCCATTCATGAACACTTTTAATTAAGTTCAGTACAATTCAACTAATAATTTTCAGGTAATAAACTGGAAAGAATTTCTAGACAGTGTATATCTAGAGAACTACGCAGACAGCACAAGCTTCAATAATCCCCAACAAACACATTGGCAAAATGCTATGAAACCTACTGCTCACTGCCTTACTTTTGTTTCTTGCAGAAGAGGTGAAAAGAACCTAAAACTTATTATTTATTAGGTTTTATAATGAGCTGTTGTTATCCATTTAATGCATTTCACCAGACAGCAGCATTCTACACATCTGAATACTTTGATTCCGCATACAGGGCTGAGAACATGCTTATCCAACTTTAAAATATATCTACGATAGACTTAGTGACCCTTCAGTGGTATTCTTAAGAGTTGCTAGAAAGCAGTCGTACCTTCCAAAAGCCACCTAGACATTAATTAACCCATATTTGCCCTCTTAGGTAATTAAGAAACAAAACACCTCATGTGAAGGGAGCCAGTTGCTCACCTGAGACAGGATGCTAGGAATTCCACCACACACAGTCATGTTCATGTACTCTGAAGAGCAAAGACACTACTTCAGAGGGGATACCAAGTGATCTTTCAGCTGATGCCAATTGTTGTAAGGATTAGTAAACAAAATCATCTCTCATGCTATAAAAGTAGTAACTGCAAAAAAAGACTGTGCAGTAAAAATAATCACACTTGTCTTTTCTCCCAGTTTTGTGTTACCAGCAATAACTATAGTGGTAGATAGCAGTAAGATGCAGAGCAAGCTGAACTGTAGGCATATGGATGAGGAAAAACCCAACACAATTTATTGTGGTGAAATAGAAGGTATTAAGTGTGTTTGTAAACAGGAAATCTCTTCCTTCAGCAGTCACAGACTACAAAGCACTGAAGAGGAAATGGGGTACAGTGGTAAATAAAACTGCAGCATTTGCCAGAGGCAAATTATGTTCTGGAAAGCCAAAAAAAATGGAAACATTATGATACTGTCAGAATGTCTCAGCAGAAATCTACAGTGGACACCCTAAGGAATCAGCAGGAGAGCTCCAGTCACACTATTTTTACAGAGCACTATGGAAACAAAACTTTGGAAAACACAGCTGGATGCTTCTGGGAATGGTTATTTACCATTAGGCTCTTTGGAATGAAACAGCGTAAGAGATTACTTTTTAACCTTTCAAAGTTTGGAAGAGGATCCAGACTGGAGCCAAAATCTACTCACCACATTATCAGTGCACTTGCTTTACTATTCCCTCACTTTCAAGATGACCCATTTACCTCATCCATCCACTGAGTAACAACACAGCCTTGATTTGGGGCCATCTGGGGCAGCACAACCAATCCTGGTGTATTTTACAGTACTAACTGCAAGCAGACCTGATTTTTTTTTTTTTTTTTAAGCAGGTCAGCTGCTGTTAGCACAGCT
Organism: Elanus axillaris; assembly: GCA_026212715.1. Classification (NCBI taxonomy): domain Eukaryota; kingdom Metazoa; phylum Chordata; class Aves; order Accipitriformes; family Accipitridae; genus Elanus; species Elanus axillaris. The sequence continues at coordinate 9,366,271 of JANZLQ010000095.1, read as the reverse complement.
TTCACAAGTTAGCTGTACACAACTGTCAAACCACGAGACTTCTCTGTAACATCCTCCCATTCCTTTTGCTCAGTGGAAGAAAATGGAATGAGAAAAATGGTCCTTTTCCAGCATTGTTCTGACCAGGTTGGTAATTAAAGACTTGAAAATCTTACTCAATACCCTGATGTCTAGATTTTTCAGGGGAGAAAGATGAGGTTTTCCAACAGGAGAGGAAAGATAAAAGCATCATCTCTGATCATTAATCCCCTGTGAGTATTCAGCAAGTGTTTGATACTGGAAGTGACAAGGTGTGCTACCGGAAAGCCAACAGAAAGTACCATGCTTCAAGAATCTAACACCATGCTTGCAAATTCGTGGGCATTTGTGCAGCATTGCAGTAACAAGTGAATACTAGCATATGTGTAAGTCATTCTAGAGTAGAATGTTTTAAATTATGTAAGTAAAATAAGTAAATAGGAAGAAAAGTATCAAATTCTCCTTTACCCATTTTTATATTTAATAGTCTCTATGATGGTATGGAGAGACCATATAACCAGCCATCCAGCTCTCCTAACAAACTAGTAAGTCTTTTATTGTAAAGTCATGGTCTACTGTTCAAGGAAAGTAGTCAAGGACCACTGGAGATAGTTCAGGATGTGCAGACATTCATTACATGTAGGTGCTGGACCGTCATGAAATCCAATTTGTTATCTTAAGTTCACTGAAACATCAGAGAGGCATTTGACATGATTTGTGCCTATTTTGGAGTGGCTGAAACACAGAAAAATGCGATGGGCATCTTCTGTTTGAGGGGCAGCAGTTCACAAGATCATAATGTTTGTACACAAACTCAGGGAGGTGCAGCATGAACTAGATCAAACAGTCTTAGCATGCATGAGAAAAGGGGTTTTAGAGTTTAAAATAAAAAGCACCACAATTAAACTAATAATGAAGACTGAAGAGAAATGAGAAAATAATCAGATTAAGAGCATACCGGCAACACAAGGAGCTGCCCAGGATGGCTAAATTTGGGGAGAACAATAAATAAATAAATAAATGCATCAAGACTTCAGAGCCAAGACAGATGTTCTTCAGTACATCTTGCAGCAGTGAATTGAGACAACAGCCTTCACTTCTGCCCCAGCCCTCTGCCACGGGTTTACTGTAGTCAGTGGAGTCACCTTATGCCAGCCAGCACAGTTCACATGCCAGCGTACTAGTGTTACGCCTGCCATTTCTGTGCTGAAGTATGAGGTGGGGAGCCCAGGGGTCTCACACTCTTTATCACGCTTCCCACTGATACAGTAAACTACATCAGAGGGGAAAGGTGGACGGTTGGGGGCAGTAGTAACTTTAAAAATGCAGCAACTTCAAAAACAGATTTCTATCAACACTCCTTTTTCTAAGAGGAGAAACTGAAGGAAAAAAGATGTCTTTCTCCATTTTGAGAGACTCCTGTCTCTTCTAACCAGTCAATGACATTTGTGTGTTATATTGTCAGACAAAAATAATAATTTCATCAGAGCTCCTAATCTTAATCCTACCTACCTTTCATCCCTATATCCTCTTATCTAACCTTTCTTTTACCTCACCTCACACTTAAGACCCTAAGGTCTTTGCAGATGAAGAACCTTGTCATTCAGTTTGTACAATGCTTTGGCCAGAGAGATCCTGTACCACAACTGGCTTTCTGAAAATCGCAATAGGAAAATTTTTTATCTGTGTAAAACCACACTTCAAAATTCCATCAGACTCAAGGACAAAATATTCTGGTCCTCAGCATAATCTCATTAAAGAGCTCTGTTCATTGAAAGCCAGGTAATTAAGGGAAAAAAGTACACATCTGAACAACAATATTAGCTCTACAAACAGCTGGACACAAGCAGCTGCTGATGTGCAGCTGCACAATATGTTAAGCCTTGATATTCCCAGATCTGTAACATATTTTTTGCCTAAATTGGAAGTAGAGAACCAGATATAAATAAACCTTTAATTGTCCTCAATAATCCTTGAGAGGGTTACCTATACCAGGTAAAGGCTACACATATGGAGGCTACTGAAATCAGTGTGAAACAGTTCAGCTTATATACTGAATCCCTATTTCTAGATTCAGGGTTGCCTCAAAGGACAACATTATAATAAATCCAAGACTGTAAGCACAGTTCTCTTCCTCAGCCATCTTGGAGAAAAGAAAGGATTTAGTTTGCAGTCAAACTTACAAATATTAGATGCTGTCTAGCACCGTGTGTCCTTAAAATATTTTTCACTCTTTTATGGATCTCATCTCCATTTGCTGGTGAAGGCCAACCAGAACTAAATCTGCAAGAGGTAGAAGAAAAACAAACAGAATAAATATTTTCTTATTGAAAAGCTCAAACATGTTTTTGACTCAGATTATTTTTTTCTTAAACTACAAAGCATGCATTACTTCCTTCAATTTGGAACATACACAATGTTTAGATTTTATTCTTTTTCTCCGCTGGGGTACAAGTAAAGAAACATTTCAAAGCAGTGCATAAACAATATGCATCCACGATACCAACAGAAGATGCAAAACATAGAAAATGTTGGATGATTTTGTAGCTTGAGTGATATTTCTGTAACATTTGTATTGTCCCTACAGAATAGAAAAGCTATACAGTTATTCTGTTCCCAGTGATCAGGTATCATTTTCCTCTTTTTAAAGGAAGTATTACACATATGAAATTCTTTTCACTGGAATAAATCAACAGGAAGATAACACCAATGTGTGCAAATTGGAAAGCCCATGGAGTTAAAAACCTGCAAATTCACAATCTTTATTTCACAAGATGGCATTGCATTTTAAGTTGCTTTTTTTACATTAAAAACTAGTTAGCTTGCTTGATATGAGTGAATTAAAACCAACAGCTACTTTTGGATTTTACCCTTTTATGTTTTGCAGCGCTTTTTTTTCCACTGGGGAAACAAAACCAACCCTACTCCTTATCCTTCTCATCAAGTTCAGAAGCTGACAGATTTCATATCAGTAGTTATTCTTAGACTGTTAAGGGAAGCAATTAAGATTTTAAAAATAGGATCATTTACACACCAACCTCCATGTGTTAGTACACCCAAAAAAAAGTATTAAAAAAAAAAAAGATTAACAAAAGGAAACAATTATTGGGGAAAAGTTATGAAATGTTTACTGACACAATCTCATCACAGTGGATAGGAACAGGGCACCAAATCAAGATTGTGCATCTTCATTTCAATGTTTCATAACCTCTGAGAGCCTGACTTTGTACCAAGAAAATAAAAACTCATGATGCGGTATCATCCTAATATGAATACGGGTTGCCAGGCAAGCTGCGAGCTGGCAAGCCATACCATTGCAATTTGAGCTAGTGGAACAACAGCCAACAGCAGTACTGGGTTTCCATATTCTGGGTGGATTAGGAGCACAAGAAACAGTGACATGCTTTGATAGTTGGCTTCACAAATTTGATGCAGTGGAGAAACATCATGACTCTGAACCCTGAGATTCTATAGTGGGCTCTGGATGGGTTTGTGGGACTGGAACTGCAAGCCCTTCTTGCCCTCTTCTCTCCAATTTATCACACTCCCTGAGTTATCCAGTCTATCACTCTGAAATCCCCAATCTGATCGTGCCTGGATTAGTTTACCTGCACCAAACTTCCAGAAATTTCAATACACCTAAAGAACTGTACAACTCCTTCCAAAAAGAACAAACCAAGTACATATAGAAGCTTCAGTCCAAAACATGTAGCTTGACAATGTTAAAATTAATGGAAGCAGGATCCTGAAAATGGGAAGGGCCAGGCTGCCTTGAAGGTTACAGGCAGGGTTGGGAGCACTTTGCAATCTTTTGGATCTACTACAAGAGAGAGACAGCAATACAAGTAGAAAGTGACCAGTTCTCTGCTTTTGAGTAACTTTCTTCTATTTTCTTGTATCTAATCAACTTATTTGGACTCACTTATTATTGCCTACCTTTCCAAAAATCTCTCTCTCTGTTCTAAGCATCCCCAGTATTTTCAGCCTATTTATGAGTTTCCTTAAATAAAATCATATTTCTGAATGCTGCTATTTTTCTTCAAGAAAGAGAGCCAAGAAATGACATAATATTGGAAGGATGAATCATATGATCTATGGGGGGATGTATTTTCCATATTTCTAATGACATTTACCATTGTTTATCTTTGGATCATTACAGACAAGAATTTTCACAAAGCTGGCTGTAACATTCATATCACCACCCTCAGCATTTACAATGAATTTCAAACCCACCAGCATGTATGGCAAATCCATACTGTTCAATTCTTTTGCATACTAGAATCTAACGACCTGCTGCACTAAAAGTTCTCAGATAACTTTTTCTAAAAGGGAGCAAAATGATTTGTGAATTTTGTTAGGGGAGGAAAGCCTTGCCTTTAAAGGGATAGAAGTCTAAGTCCCTTAAGCAGGTAAAAACATTCATTTCCCTAACAGTCAAACCCCATTTGATGTTCTGCAATACAATGCATGTGCTCTATCACTAGCAGTGTTTTGAAAAAAACAACAAAACCAAAACAACCTTATTTATTTATTTATTTATAAGAAGAGAAGTAAAGGAAAGCGGCTGGAGTGGTACTATTATCTTATGACTTCCCATTAGCATTTACAAACATTTACTAATATTAAAGAACCTCTGAAATGCATGGTTAAAAATCTGCATCCTAGATGCAGTGAGTCATTTCCCATTTGACACATAAAAGATAGACCCATGAAGTCATGGCATTTTCTCTTATTTATACAGCAGCTGCTGTTCTTCCAACATCCAGGTTGCTGGCACTGAGAAGAGAAGTTGGAATAGATTGCCTTTGGGAAATAAATTTTATGAAATTTGTATGTAAGATTTCAGATCATTGTTATTAATCTTAAATTTACAAATATCCTTGGAGATAAATGTATTTGCTTTTGGAAAAAAGAAAACCCAGCTTGCTATTGTATTCGTTTAGAAAATACGTAGCTATGTCTGCAAGAAGATTTAAGTACCTAATTCAAGAACTATTAAATTTCTTTCTTCAGGTGATTTTATTGATCAATCCACTAGTGTGCGCTGTGGTGTAAGAAATGTTAGCAACTCACACATACCCCAAACAATTAAAAAAAATACAAAATAAATTTAAAAATTCCTAAGTATGATTAAAACCAGTACCAGCTTCTTTTTAATTAGCTTTTCTAATATTGTTATTGTCTAATTTTAGTAATAACTATAGGGCCTAATCCACATTTAAAGTCATAATGTTAATATTTATACCAATGAAAACTCAAAATAAAATCATGCCTGAAATGTGACAACCATAATCTGAAGTGAAACCTTTTTATAATATTCTAACTCTCCTATTGGAAATGTTTTATAATACTGGCTTTATAGCACAGCTTCTTAGAGTATAAATAAAGGGATTCCATTTGCCCAGAATCACCAATAACGAGTTTTTAAAATGACTAGCTACTTATTTAGGTGATTAAGGTGTCACTATCATATTGCAATGTTGAAAGGAAAGTAATTTCATTTCAATGACTGTTTGTCCTGATAAATGAAATAAACTTCTACAGCTGTATTCTTTGTCATACTTCCAATTTTCCCTGGGACTTGCAAACATTCTGCAGTTACATCAGTTTAAATTGTTTATTGATTCCAATAGATTGTATAAACACTTTGGAAATATAGCTCAGTGACCTAGAAAAAGCCAGATCAATCAGAGAACTTCTCAAGATTAATTTCAAAGATGTTGTGTCGAGTCCGATCAAGGAAACAGAACCATTTTCCCTTGTAATGTGACTAAAGGCATTTATTTTCTTTTATGAGATAAGGATTTTTTTAAGGTCATACAGACAATATCTACCTTGATATAAAAAAAAAAAAAAAAAAAGCAGCCAAGCAGGCAGTCTAGATCTCGTGCTAAAGATTAAAGTTATTTTCATGTATAATTTTATCTATTAGGATGAAATACTCCATTAGAAATACAAACAGGATACATCCACCCATGTACTCTAGTCAAACAGCAGCTTGCAAACTTGAGAGCTGTAATAAATAGGAATTTTCAAATGTCAGACAATCCAATCATCTACTTGCAAAGAGCAAAAATGTTAATATCACATTTCAGCAGGAGATACTAATATATTTCATATCAGTAGAATTAATGCAAAAGCCTGCTGCAGAATATTTGCAATGCCTATCATGATGCCTTCCCCCCCCCATACACCTCCTAGCCCTGTGAACAATTCAGTGCATGCGGTCTCCATGAAGAATTCATCAGCTTCAAAGACACAGACTTCATGCTGAGCAAAACCACACACAAGGACAAACTATCAGAGGATAGAAATCAATGAAGTCCTGTAGTACCAGATTCACAATTGGAGAGAACGCTACTGTAATTGGGGGTAAGAGGGAGAAAGAACTCTTAAAGCTAAGTATAACCTCAAAAAACCACAATCTGCAAGAACTTATACATGGAACAAGAGATTTTCAAGAAAAACAAATATATTTAATTCTGAAATAGAAAAAAATCTCACAGATTTTATATCCAAGTAGGCATTTATGCAACATTCACAGTAAGTGGAGAAGTTGCTTTATTCTCATGTAAGAGGACACGAATGATAATTCAGTATTATGAGCTTGATTCTCAGTGTATACGGGTCTGTATGGAGGCACAATAGAAAGGCTAGGCTATGCTTCAGAGTTTTACTGGTCTACTTGGTAAAGGATACAATTTTGGTTTGCTTTTTCTTAAGATGACTGATGGCTATGAACCCTAGAGTAGATGCAGTGCAAAAGTGTTCTAGAGACGATATTGATACATACCAGTTCCTAAATTGTTATGACAATACACCAACATAAAAATTCTTACATTCTTACAGTATTTGAAATGGAGGATGTAGGGTGCTCTCATAATGACAGGATACTACTATGAAGCAGAAACAATTACACACAGACAAGGCCTTAAATCAAAGCACAGAACCCTAAATATTTGAAAGCAGAAGCTGACAGCTTAGCTGTGTACACATTTGCTCTCCCTTTTCAGTAAGAAACGAAAAAAAAGTAAAAAATTTTCATCTTTTCTACATATTTTCTTACTTTCAAAAGCCCTGTTTACAGTTAGGCCTTGAAGCACTAGAGATACATTCAGTGCTGAGTTTTTAAATTAGTAAATGCTTTCTTTTCCCTCCTAAATTTCATATCTAGCCCTTAAAACTGTGGCAAGATACATCATCCTCATGTAAAAAGTGAAACTTAAGTGGCAGACAGCTTCTGAGATTTCAAGGAAGGCCAATACTCTAGCTGAGCAGTTGCCCCCAAAAGGTTGAAGTCATTCTGGTACTAAATAATTAGCATCTCATAAATGGGCTGGACCTCCTTATTCTCTTTGGAAGCTTTTCCATTACCTTCTATCCTCTCTGAATTTATTAATTTATACACAAAACAGCTTTGACAGCAATCAATTTCAAATTCACTTACCACTGCAACAAAATCAACCAATGAAGATGACAAATAGTACAGGTGTTGGTCAAAAATACAAAACAAGGCTTAGGTACTGCTCAGTTTTGCAGAATATAGTATGAAATAACTGACCTTCCATAGCTGATTCCAGAAGTTAACTTAAAAATGCAAGATAAGTCAACTTCCCCAAGAAGTGAGACCGATAAACCCAAGATTCAAGAACAACCTTACTACCAAACTAAGTTCCAAAAAATCAGGAATAATGACTTTTAAATGGCTAAAAATAGACAGGAATCCTAGTTGCAGCCTCGTCCTAGAGCAAGCAGTTTTTCTAAAAAGTCTGCTAAAGTTTTCAGTGTTCTACTTTGTAGTAGAAAGTTCTCAGAACTTAAACATACACTCTCACAGAAGTAAACCCTTAGGATGCATGCCACTTTCTAAAATATTAGGTGAACTACCTGTGTCTGATTTTGCTATGCAACAGAAATAGTACCCAAGATCCTGGGGTGACACATTTCAAGATCACTGAAGACAAAGCTTCTGGTAACTGAAATTTTCAAGGACTTCATGTAGGATCTAGTATGTCATTAATATGTAACTATTAGTATCTATATTTACACCTATCATTAGTAATATCTAACTTCATGCTGGTATTTCCCTAGTACTTGTGAAAAGTTAATACAAAAAGATGGTAGTAAACCAATAGAGGAATATTACAGAAGGGCATCTCATCCAGACAGTTCACTTTTGCCTTACTTCAAAGACAACTTCATTTTTTTGTTAAATTTTATAGTAGGGAAGATCACGTATCATCAGTATAAATAGGAGAACACAAAAAAAAAAGACATTGAGCTGCATTTCACTCTGGAAACAAAAGCAAAAGCCTGCCATTTCTAGAGTAGGAAAAATAATCCTTTGATCCCAAATGCATGAGAAGTAGATTTGCCTCTCAACAGAAATGGTCAAAGACTCCTATGATTGCTGTAGTCTCTTGAGAAGAGGATTTCTCTCGTGCTAGCACACAGCTCCATTCAGAGGACTTCAGCCATTACTTTACAGAATCCATCTCACTATTTCTCCTCTCCTTTATGAAAGCTACTTTGCTGCAGGCTTCAGTGCTACAAGGAAGGCTTAGCTTGTAAGTCCCCAAGAAAAACACCGTCTTCTAGGAGTACATGAGGATGTATATGCATCATGAAAGAAAGGATTGACTGGGCTTGGATTTTGCTTTCCTGCAGCATCATTGAGAGAATATAGTGCTAACACTCTTTCACAAAGCACATAGGATACTTATCTATGCACAAAAAGACAGACTGTGGGGGCAAGTCAACTGCATTGACAAACTGCTGGCCACACATCATAGGCAGGAACTAAAGCGTGTGTATGTACCATTGGTCTGCAGAGGAGCTAGAATCAAAATGGGAAGTGGAGTTGTATGGCCATGTTACTCTGCTGACTGTCAGTTTGCAACACCAGCAAATGCTTTCCTTAAGTGACCTAAATAATGAGAAATGTAAAAATAAAGTATGAAAAATAAATATTCAGAACTTTGCTGCCTTGTTCAACAGTAAATCTATTTGCAGTTCTGCTACTGGCTCAAACCCACTGGAAAAGGGGAGAGGATTGATTTGTGGTCTCTCTAGCAGGCTTACAGAAAGGGACTGGAAACTGCTAGAAAGGATACAAAAGGGCTCAGAGGACCTTATGCAAGACCCTAATTTCTGTATCACTAAAAAGTATTGCAGTGGCTTAACAGCTATTCAGCAGGGCTCTAGGAAGTACTCCCAAGAAAGCAGACATTCACTTCACACTATTTTAAGAAAAAAAAAAGGGAAAAAGGGAACTGAAGGCTGAAGTGGGGAGTCAAGTTTCATATTGACTGTGGGTAGACTAGCATTAAAAAAAAAATAGCCTGGATATGCTAAGCTCTTTGTCTTTGCAATTCAAAACAAAATTGAGGAAATAAACACCAAATACTGTGAGGTAAGACTCTATATTCTTGCAAATACACTAACACTGATATACTTTCAGTAGTACTGATTTTCTCTGTATTTCTATGATCTGAACAGCAGCATTTGCATGCATTTCCAAACAACTGACCTCTGATCCATGTTTGTCATTCCAAGTATAACAGTCTACAGTCAGCTAAAACCATTGTTATCTCAGCAGCATGAAACAGAGATCAAATTTTTTAGACTATGCCCTTTACCTTCGCATTTTGAATTTTTTCTGATGACAAAAGTAAATGCTTACATCTTTAACATAAAGAGATGTTACATCTCTGAAGAGCTGAGAACATTTGTTCTAATAAGAAGAAAAAACGTAATTTCACAAGATCACAAATCTCTTCTGCAGAGAGGCTCATAAAGAGAAAAAGCAAGAACATACAGACAAGTTCAAGATTAACTGGCAGATGACTAAATTACTATGCATGTAACAGCAGCTCACAACATACAAGACTTTCTCGCTGTCAATACAAGGGACACTGTCAGCTTTAAATATAAGGCATTTTAAAATTTACGTCCTCCTTCCCAAAAGGAATCCAGCTGAAAAAAAAAGATTTAAAAAGTCACCATTACAATATCTCTTCCCCAAACATGGGTAACTAATGCACACTGTCAGAAGAGAGTAAGAGAGTGGGGAGGTAGAGAAGATGACAAAGAAACATCCTCCAAACCCCAGATACATCCTCATCTTTGTGTAACAGTTCTCAAGAAATACTATTACACAGACCAACAAACAAGCAAGTTTTCAAGCAGAGGAAGATGTTAAAACACCATTTTGATCTTTACGAGTATTAAAAATTCAATCCCCACCACCATCCGTCATTTTACTTTAAAAAAAAAAAACTGAGACAATTTTTCTATTTTGAAAAAAAGCATTACACTGTGTGTAGGCTGTAAAATGCACCCTGTGAGCATGAACTAACTGAGGTACCAATGGTAACAAGGATGAAACAGCCTAGAACAAGTGTGAACTAACCACAAAAGTACATCTGCAAGTAGGGCCTCAGTAACTTCAGCATTTAGGACAGGACATCAGTTTGATTCTCAGCTTCTCCGAATTATTTAATGTTATTTTCTTATTCTGGCCCATCTTTGTATATAGTTTTTCTGCTCCCAGAAAGCCATCTAGTAACTTACTAAACTGAAGGTACAGTAGAAGCATTGCGCACTGAGTACATGTTGTACTCAGCAGGAAGTAGGGAATGCTCTCCTTGAAGGACTGGAGAACTTAAGCATGAAAAAAAATCTGTTGGTTTTTGACATTTCTTCCATCCCACCCTCAGGAGACACAGAAGCTGTGAGGTTTGACCAAAATATTAACCCAGGGATTGAAATCTGCTGAACCAAGGGATATTAGAAACTGTCACCACCCCAACCCTGTCACAGTCAGTGGAGACTACTAAGAAAACTAATTTAAATACAGCAAGTAATATCACACAATTGCTGCAGAGGCCCACACTTCAACTCAAACACAACCAAATCGTAAGATTTCAATAAAGCAGAAAGACTGGAAAATAATACACTTACTAGATTAAAACTAGCCCAAGCATGTAACACACACTAGTCTCCCATGTGACTACAGCACAGTGACAAGTATGTGCTTACAAATACTAGTCAAAAGTCAGAAGGAATAAAGGTTTCCAGGCACCTCCCATAAAGCCTACATGACATGTATCTATATGTACATTCCTGAGATTCTAATCACCTCTGAAACAGTGAGTATTTATTTATTTAAGCATTCTCTGTTTTAGATGGACATTGGCAGCCTGAAATCTGGGGCTTCATTGTTTCAGAGAAGGTTAGCAACAAAGACGTCAAAGATCCTTTTCATTGCCATATTGTTAGGATTGTATTCATTAAGCAGAGAGGCGATGGCAAACACAGCACCTGAGGAAAAGTCTAATGACAATATAGTTGTTGGGGAAAGATTTTTCAGTCTCTTCAGCCTGCATACCTCCAAACATGCAAACTATAGTCATGCAAGTACTATTAGCATCTGCTCATGTTAGTAATTCCAGAATTTCACAAACAAAACCAAGTCATTACCTTTCCCTTAGAGAAGATCGATTTAGCACAGAACTTAGAGAATGCTTCTGAAATGCTGGAGGTGCTGAATGCTCTAATGAACCAGCAGAATGGGACTGTCTGTTGAGTGGATCTGAGATGACATCCTCATTGCAAACATCAGAACTGTCGAAGTCTTTTCCATGAGTAGATTTTGCCTGTAAAAAAAAAAACCACCAAACCTTGCTAAAATTTATTATGAATATCAAGATGTACAGTTTTTATGTTTTTATTTTTCACCTAAAGGTTAAAGGTTCCATACACATGCATGAATATCTGCCTGATGAGGAAAGAACAAGGACCCTCATTTCATAGAAAGAGCCCTGGTCTAAATTAAATCAAGTGTCAGAGGACTCTGTTGGTATGTAACACATCATCACCTTATGGCAAAGTCTACTGTAACAGTCCTTTTATCACCTTTTCTGACTGCACAGCTTAAAGGCTCACCCTCCCCACGAGTCTCACAGACTCAGAATGATGCCTGACTCTAAACAACACAAACCTTAGACTTCTCCTCAGTGTGGGACCCCTTGTTCTTAGACTTTTTTTCCTCGTGATTTGTTGTTCCTCAAGGGAAAACTCTGGCCCATCTACTCATCTTCTACTCACTCTTCACTATACCAGTTACTCCCTTCATAGTTCCTCTTAACTTGAAATATAACACTAAAATGTCTCCATGGGTTACCCACTTTTACCTGGGATGGGGATTGTTACGGGAGCTGTTTCTTGAAGCTGAGGAAAACAACCAAAACCCACAACAAAACCAGACCAACAATAATCAGGTTGCAGGGTTTTTTTCCTCAGCTTTGGGAAACAGCTCCTCTTAAACAAAGCTATATAATATTTCTGGCAAGAAAAACATACATTCTCTTCAGCCCTGATTTTGTGAGAATCATAAGTGATCAGTGTCATCAAGAACATGATGAATTAACCTGTAGTTCAGCTATCTGCATTCTCCAGTGACTGCTCCTAAAAATCTACTTTCCCACTGGGGGTGGGCAGAGGGATGGGGGAGATGACATGACCTTAAAATACCCATCATTTAAAACAAAACAAAACAACCAAAAAAAGACATATTTAGCATATTTAGCAGAAGTTCTCTATTTTCTTTTCAATTTCTCATTTAAAGCCATGGAACAAACCTGAAGTGGCACAATATATTAGACTTACATGATACGCAAAACTGCAGTCCTTGGTAACAAAAGTTTAGACTCTGACAAAAGTGCACTTCACATACATCGAGGTTTATCCTTATAATTCCCCTTCTTTCCTCATCCCTGTTATCATCACTTTTTCTAGCCATTAGGAAATCTAAGAGGGCATATATAATTAAATGCTTAAACCCACAATTTCTACAGTACTTCAGGCAAAAACAACTAAATGAGGATGGAAAGAATAAAACCACCAAAACCCAAAGGAACTCTGACATTAATCTTCAGATCCATTTAATACACAAAGCAGCTAAAATTTGAAAAAGGAAGGATGTGAAATAACAGAACAGTGGCTTGCCAGTTGTACCAGTGCTACCTTTTGGTACAATTCCAGAATGAAGTGTTCTCTCAGAATGACTGGGAAAGCAAATGCAAACTGCCTTTAAAAGCTCTTCTACAGCCTTGTCACAAGCATTAATGCTAAGGAGAAGCAAGTTCAGTACCTACAGGCATGACTATCTTATAGTGTTAAGTTTCACATTTCTATTTGTAAATAATCTCTCAGCAGGCCTAAACTGGGTTAGATCAGATTTAAAACGTTCCTTTTCTTGCTTTTGATATTACACTAGATAAAATTTCAAAAATACCTATGCAAGACAATTCTTCTCAATCAGACCTTCCCAAGCAACAATGTGTAAACAATAGCACTTCAGAGTACTCACTTTGGCTTTCCTGGGTCTGTAGCTACCGAGAAGAGAACGATCTGGAGAAAGAAAAACAGGTGCATCCCAGAAGAAATTAAAAAGAAAATCCAAATGTCCTAAATTTTATGTAATCTTTTACAAAACAGCTTACCTCTCCTCCCAAACAGTACTAAAGCAAATTATTATTATTATTATACTACATTGTGAAATTCTAAACAGTCTCAGAATATTTCAGGTAATCACTTTCTTTAGCTGAAAACAATGACTTCACATTTAATGGAATACAATGTTTATAATAATGAATCAGTGTACACACTATCTTCTGCATAGACAGAACTGGTACATTTTGTTAAGCTATTAATTGCCTAAATCAACATAAAATCAGGCTCTATCACTCCGCAAAATTCTCATGTACATTACACTACATTGCTAATCTCTGAACAAGCTTCCTTACGACCGTCTCTCCTTCCTCCTATCACCTCTTCATTCCTTCCTTCACCACCGACCCACAAACATGAGTATGAAGCACACAGAAACATACATGAGGAAACTATTACGTCCATATGGGGTTAGGATGTTTCACCAATGTCAATACACACCTCATCCCTGAGGGACTGACATTAATTTATGTCTGCCTTCTTGATCAGTTATATCAGTCTGTACTGAACAACCCTCGCACTGTGACCCAAGCCCCAAAACGCTACTTCTACACTGTACAGCAATGTAAAGACACCCCTCTATTAGCTACCTGCACGAAAGCAAAAAAAGGACTAAACTGTACTGTCAATATTAAGATTTCTAATCCTCAGAATCTGTTTTTTTCAGAAGTTACAGTTAAGTCTTGAGACACAGACAGGAGACCAGTGAATCCTCTGGATATTAATAGTGAAGTAGGTTTCAGTCTCCTAACCACTGGCCAGAAACCGCCACCTCATTTTGTAAGTATCAGATGATAATAGGTCTGTTACATTATCCAGCTATTACAGATTGGTAAGTATGACTGCAAAGGGAATGTGAAACCCTTACAATCCTGCACCCAGTGCTACTACAAAGAACAAATGTAAAATAACAAGTTCATAACTATTTGCTATGTAACAGTTTATAATTTGTGAGGAGGCACAATAAAAAATGAGGCAGAGCACACATAACAAACAAATACTGATGAGACTCATTAAAATTCTCATATTGCCAGACGCATGCAATAAAATCAAGGTTTAGGGTAATTCCTTAAATTTCTGGTCCCACACCTTTTATTAAATCCTCAATAATGACACCAATGAATGCCAAAGCAGGTATTGGAGCACATCCTGGATGCTCATTAATAATGGTAAGCCACTGATCCACTACTCACAAATACTGCTGAAATAAATATTATTCAGCAACAGAGCCCTTGAACTTCAAAATGATCAATACTCCAAGCCTGACCAACACACCCACAGACTGTGGTGTAGATCTGCTCCACTATCCAACTCATCAAAACAAGTGGAGTGAAACAGAGCTCTTGTCTTGACTTTTGTATTTTTTAGTTCTACATGATATGAAAGTAGGAGTATGTTCCAAGTTTCTTGAGGTGAAGAACTATTCAAAACCACCTTTTGCAGCAGTAGCTTATTCAGTATTCTTCCTATTCCTAGGAAGAAAGAACAGCTTTTTCTCCGTTATAGACTGACATTTTTATAATAAATAAAAAAACAAAACCCAAAAAAACCCAAACAAAATGACCTCACTAAACTACTGCAGAAAACAAAAAGCATTAATGAGATATATAGTAGAAAATACTGACCATGGTCTACCTTGGTCCAGGCTTCCGCTGTGCTTTCTTGTGTGGGACACCAGGTATGAAGTTTAATACCAGGACTTGTTTGTTCAACCTGAAGCAAAAATACTGTTAAAATGATCAGTATAAGATGTGTCAATTCCTATTTTTATCTGGTTTTGTTCATAAGATTACATCTAGCCCTTTCTGAAATATTTTATTCTTATTTAATTACTATTTAAAACTATTTTCACAACACTTTGCTCATGTATTATTAGCATTACTCTGCATAAACAAAAACAGTGCTAGAAAGGTCTAGAAAACTCTGAATGTCATATTGTTCAAAGAAAAAAATGCAGATAGTTTCTCCATCTATAATGTATGCAGTCTTTTTCAACAATTCTTGGTATCTCATATTTATTCCAGATAGTTCAGATATTCCCAAGAGATCTGAATCTCTTCCTGATTAAAAAAGTTACATTTAATATAATCTAATTTTAATCTTCATGTAACTCAAAATCTCCAGGCCAAAAGAGCGCTCAGCAGTAAAGATGCCCTAAAAGGAGCATTCTCAATCTAGAAAAACCATGAGTCAGGATACGGTACATTAAGAGACAAGCTTTTTCCTTTGTTGTACAAACATAACCAAGCAATCGAAATCAATAATCAGTGTTTAAAGATGCTATAATTAAACTGTGAGCTTCACCTATAGATCAAAAACCAGAAGAATTTATTAAAAGGAGTTAAAAGAAAAATATCTGAGAGAGAGAAAAACAGTAGGTTGATGAATAATTAATGTCTTATTAAGGCTAATCTGAATTTCTAAAAGGTACCTATACGTAGAATAGAAGTTGGAAAATAATTCTAAAATTTGACAAGTTATCATTAATTCATTTGTACATAAACTAGAAAAAAAAATTAAGTGAGAAGCAAACTAATTAAACACTACATTATCTCAATGGCTATGACAAGTGTCCAGAATTGTAGACAAATCATAATGTCATAGCAGAGCATCAGAACAATCCCTTTTCTGCCCCTACACATTCAAAGTGGTTTTCTAACAATAAAGGATTGTTGCAGCCATAAGAAAAATGAAGAGGAAAAAAAAAAGTAATATGAGAATATGATCCCCCAGGAGGCTGGGAAATGTGGCCTCTTTGTATTCGAGCACTTAAACACAGTTTCTTTAAATAAGTACCTAATTTCAGAACAATTTTTCAGGTACCGTTAGCAAAAAGTCCTTATGTGGGTGCTAAGGTGCTAAAGTCAGGTTGGTTATGAACTCTTAAGTCAAAGTATTAGAGATGTAGCTCTGAGCAAAGGAAGTGTTTCAAAGATCACAGGATGCCAATATAAAAAAAGTTGAAAGAGAGGAAGTGTAAGTGTTCGTAATGTGACTAGACACTCTTTCTTTAAAGTCTTATTCAGGAATTTTTAATACTAATATCAATTACTTCCAAGCTGAATTTATACACCTATTATCCTGTCTAGTGCACTGGAAGAAAAGAAATGGGGCCTCAGAGAATTTAACCAAGATATTCATGAAAGAATTTGATCTTTGTTACTAATGCGGATAAAAGAAATTTTATTTTAGTTAATTTTACATTTAAATCACTATGTGACAGACTGTTAAGGAGAGAAAAATTATTCATCTAAACTAAGAGCTGAATGAATTTCTGGAGCAGTATTTAGTGAAAGAACAATATTTGATCTGAGCTTAAGCTGGAAGCACTTTGGAAAGAATACAAACCCGTCTAACTACAAATGGAGGTTTATCAGTTTCTCTTCTGAATTCATAAGGACCAAGGCTTAAATGGGCCAGTCGTTGCCTGGCTTCTTCTGATAGCTCACACATTCGTCTTTTTGTATATGGAGATGGAGAACGTGATTTAGAAGCTATTGTAGGCTGCTCGTAGTTCTTTGTTGCTACGCTGTGCCTGCTTTTCTCAGGTGAAACTGTATTTTTCTTTCGTAACTGTGTTTGCAATTTTCCATTTGGGGTTGAGTGATGTACCCAATTCAAATCACCCTAAAGTGAAAAAGAGAAATTATCTGGTTTGACAGCGTGCAGAACAAAGATCACTGAAAATAATGCAAATAGGGAACTAATAATTTAAACAGAAATAGACGCCATGTCAGCTGAAGCTCCTCTCACAAAACTATAATCAAACAGCAATTTAAAAAAAAACCAATGGATTTACAATTTTCTCTGAAACCAGAACAAGGTTAAAACACTTATTACTACATGTTAGGTGTTAAGTATCTGATACTTACCCAATTAGTTTTCTCAGACAGTTAGTGTACAGAGACTGTAAAAAATTAAACTGAATTTTGTCATAAATTCATTTAACACAACCTTTACCTGGATTGGACATACAAAGATTTGAAGCATTTTTTCATCTGTTTAAAGTTTTTTTTAACCTTTTAAATTTCTTACCCTTAAAAATAAAATACATAGGTTAAAATGGAAGCCTATTTAATAGTTTCAATTACATATATTTAGAGTTGCCTAAAGCCTCACAAGAAGTGTAATTACATTCTCTGAAATGTATATTTTCTTGGATCATGGTGAATTTACTAGTTCTTTAAAGAGTTATAATCAAGAAGCTCTGTTTAGCAAAAAACCCAACACTTCCCCCCAAAAAAACCTTTAAAGCCCATCTTCTAAAGATACTTTCAAATCATGTGAATACTTTTGCAAAGGGGGAGGCAAAGCAGCTGTTTATTTGTACCAACTGGCACTTGACATCCAAAATATGGATTTTGTAGCTAAAATTTATAAAAATCCCACCATTATCAAATACTGCCTTAAAAGTCTATGTCTGAGTTGACACTGCTTTTAAAATACCTACGGACAGCAGAATAAAGGAAAGTAGAGGAACAACCAACCTCACCACCTCCCTTCCCACCACACAGGATGGGGGTGGTGCTGTTGTAGTTTTTGTTGTTAGTACCAGCAAAGGCTGCCTAACAATCAGAACTGACACCACCTCCAAGTAACCATTAACTTCTTCAGTGACCAACTTCAATTCTGGGAGACTGTTTCCAACACCGAAGCTCTGTTTGAAATACACTATCACTCCTCTGTAATTCCTGGCATTAAATGAGCATTCAATTACTCTACAAACTTTATAGGTCAAGGCACTCTAGATCATACAACTCTTAATCAGGCTACTTAGTCAGCAGCATGCTTTAACTTTGAATACTGCAGTATGGATAATTAGGGGTTTTGGTCAAATTTGGTGCAAATTCACAGGTTAAAAAAGATACAAAATAATGGTATAGCAAGACTTTTCCTCCTGTTAGAAATTCTTTTTCAAGCTTGAGGAAGTTGACATTATAAATCTGAATGTTGCACACAGTACTTCAGTTCAGAGGAACCCAGAAATAAAATGTCCAGCTTGCCTTCAAGCCTTTCCCTCTACACCCAACAATGAATGAGGCTGAGGTTGTGATTTTGTTTTGCATCAACATAGTTTGAACCTGGCGTCACACAGACTATTCATGCCACTGTCTTTCTCATGCCTGCACTAGCACTTGTGCAGCTGGTAGTGAGCTGGAGTATGGAACTGGCCCAAACAAAACCAGAGCTAATTCTCTAAGATTAATTTCAATTTCACCAGAAATAGGCTGTGCTTCTTCTGGCTTACACCAGTCATGAAACTAGGCCTTCACTGCAACATATGCAAATTTGATATGCCATTCATAACATATTAAATACTTTTAAGGACATTTAAAATCAAACCGCCCTTATTGAAGTCAGCTTCAGTGAAGTTAGCTTTCTGACAATGACAATTTTCACTGATTTTTTTTATTCTTTATCTAAGTGTCTCAGTACATTTTGTTTGTTAAAATTGGAAGAAACTTCTCAGTAAACTAATTAGCAATGCCACAAACAGGTCAAAGTCACCTAACTGTCTCTGCATGCAAGCCTTCCTGACAACTGCTCCATTTTAATGAACCTGCACCATTTTTCAATAACAGCAAAAAAGGAGGACGTAAGAGTAACTTTGTGACAGCTTGTGCCAGGAATCCCCCAAAAAATTCCAATCTGTGAGACCAGAGAAGCGTGCTACCAAATGAACAAACACATCAGAGAGGGGTTCCCCCCCCCCCCCCATCTCTTCAGCTACTTCACCTTTAATTTTGCTCATTGCAGAAGCAGCATTTCTAGATTAATATTGGTGACAGCCTTTTCAACAAAAGTCTTCATTACTGTTACTGATATCATTATGGAAAACAATTAAATTAATTAGTTTGGTTTTGATAATGTACCTTCTTTTGACTTCACCTAGCTTTCATAGTCCTTAAGTGTCAGTAAAAAACGGTGAGATAGCATCTTCCCACCTACAAATACACCAGGGATTGACACTTCAGCTGATCACAGAACATAGCAGCTAATAATTGTTTCAGATTCAAGGAACTCTCAGCATTTACTGTCATGCACCAAACCCACTCTTTACTCATACTTGATTAAAAATTTAATCAAGTTGTCAAGCACCCATGGTAACTGCTTTAACCACAACAAAAGAATGAGAAAAGTTTGAAGTGAGCAGCACATGCAAAAATTGGAACCAAGGCTATCAATATTAAATCTAGAAATTAAACTGCAAACAATTAAATTATGCTTACCTGTGTATGACTCCTTCCTGAGCTTAACAGACTTTCTGTAATAAGGGAGCTTGTAGAAAATCTCAATTTTGGTGCAATTCCCTAGAAGAGAGACAATAATTGAACATCAAGCTCCAACTCAAGATAAAGGGTATCAAAGAAGTAAATGTCACCTAATGTAACAAACCATTCCTAATTTCCAGCCATTGCCTTTGTTAATTTCAGCCTTTAATAAAGGTAATTAGAAAAGACAGAACAGCAATGGTAAATGTCAAGATGCTAACATTTGCATTTCTGACAATTCAATTACAGATTATTATATTGTTTTTGTACAACAATTAAGGTCTGACTTTTATTTCAATACATTTCTTTGTCAAATGCACTTTTTAAAGATTTTTTCATGCCATGCTATACAGCATCAATAAAAATTCCAGTCATGCTCTAGAACACTAGAGTTAACACCTAAGTTTCATTAATGCTAACTTTGGAAACTTATAAATAAGTAAGTAGTCTCAATCGTACAACCTTTTTTGTAAAAACATTTTGAAAATTATTCAATTCCACTGCAAATAACTTTTCATTTGTAACAGTATGATTAAGAATACCCTTTATTATATAACTATTCGAGCAAAGCCCGATCGCTGTGGATTGTCTCCCATATTCTATAATCATGTTCCACTTCCTCTTAATCCCCTCTTACACATGTGGATGGCAAAAGGCAGCCCTAGCTTGACCGATTTGGAATCATTGGGGTCCAGCTGGGCCTCCTGGTCAACCAGTACACGTGTACTAATGGCTGGCAGGTCCCTCCATCTTTACAGGGCTAACAGTTTCTGTTCAACTCACCTTTTAATGCAGCCATGTCTAGAAACATTAATACCTCTCAGAGCTCTATTTCCTGTTAAATTTTGCTAGAATTGGCTAATGTATACAAAATTTTCTGGGTGCAAATGGCTGAGATTACGACACACAAATATTCTTTCCCAAAACAACAACATTAAAAAAGGCATAAAAGAACTAAAGGCCACATATGCTATAAACAAGTGGGAATCATCTATATGCATCTTATACAGCTCTGCAGAAGCAAAGCAAGAATCAAGCGTCCCTAGAGCTTTCTACCCTCTCTTCTTTCAACATGGAGAGCATTTGCTGCTCCAAGGCATCTGTGTGCATGGCCATTTGTGCACAGGAACGCACAAAATCACTGAGAAATGAAAAGGAGCTGGTCTGTTTGTGACTCTACCCCACATTCTTAAGAATCAGCAGGAAATTCATCAGTCTACTGCTAACCAAGCTATTCCCTACCACCTGCCTAAACACATACTGATCTCCCATGAGGGAATATGATCTGGTGCCAGGTTAGAGTATGGAAATGAAATGACAAAAATGCCAAGAAAGCTCAGTCATAGCAATTATCAGAGTCCAGTATTCAATCAAGTCAAGTTATGGCATATAAAAGAGATCTTAAAGCTGACCATCTTTAATCAACTCATTTTTATTACTAATGAATTGTCAAGTGCTATCAACAATTTAAAAAAGGACATATCAGAATCAGTAAGTCTTCTATAAAAAGCAACAACAGAGCATCTACTGCTCTTACAGAGACTGGGAATGATTACAGAATTGTTAAATGCTCATAGTTAAAAATATCACACAAAACCATGGTTTCTTTAGAGAAATGGTTTGTGGAGAGGGAATACAGGATGACACTCACATATACAGGCATGGATATGTCAAAACTAACTTATAGGCCAAAAAGCAATCAGAGTTCTTCTATTTTCTGCAGTACCCAAACTAGGGACTGCTGAAGGATATTCAATATAGTATTATGTGAAGACTGCTGTATAGCCCCAAAGATAACTGTAAATGAAAATCCAGTCAGAAAGTTTTTGGAATCTATTCTTCTGCCTCCAGCTTAGTGGTATCTGCAGCCCTGACCAGGCTTGTCAGTTCTTCTGTACCAGTTATTAAACTGAAGTGATATGGACATAATATTAATTTGATCACAGAAAAACTGCAAAGGTGGTTCATACTTAGAAGAAAAGTTACAAAACAAGTCTAATACGTGGTTTTGACTGTAAGGAGCATGTGTACAAGTCTGTAGCTTAAAAAAGTATATATGAATATAATAGAAGGTCTTGTATTGGTATGCTAATGAAAGATAGCATAACTAAAAAGAAACTGTTTTAAGTAACATGGCAAATACTGCATGAGAGTGGGGAATGGAGATAAGAATGTCAGTAAGAAGTCACCACCAGTCAAGCCTTAAACATATTCTGAAAGGCAAGGGTTGCAGAGAAATACAGAAGAGCCAGCAAAAGCCTCAGCTGGGCAACACTGGACCAGTAGAGATAACTTGAGGCACATCTTGTATGTGTATTGTGTTTGTAAGCCTCATAAGACATTTAGCCAGAGACATTATCAGCCAAGTGCCAGATTTTTGGAGGAGTTCTGATCCTCTCAACTTGGGATTTCTTCCAACTGGCAGATTAGCAGTGTTAATCAGACACTGCTTGTCACTGCCTATCTGAACTCCACAACGGTAACCTTGCTGTTGCTACCTTTATTTTTTTAATAAAAGACAAATTTATCGTGAATCAAAGTCCCAGTGAAGCACAGCTGTCAGTCAAAACTACTCAACATCTCAGCTAGCTATAAATAACTTTTTATGTGGGACAAACATGGCTTGGCTAGCATGGGAATAATGTAAGGGTTCTCATGACCTTCTTTAACACTTTCCCTTTTGCTTAGCATTCACATTCAGTGCTTGGTGCTGACAGAGTTAGCAGGAGACACTTGCCAGTAAATCTTAGAGAACACTAGAAGATGGAGGTGTTTGAGACCGCATTTCTACTAGAGGTAAAAATTCTCTCACAGGTATCCCATTTGGCAAGCAAGGAGAGGAACCACAAGTTCTTTCCAGGAGCCTACCTCCAATTCCATCAGACACAGCTTCTTTATTATTCCTGAAAACAGGGTCAGTATGCCAAAATCCTTTCTTAAACTGTTCTTTCTGTGGTGGAGATGGAATGGAGCAACAGATGCTTCTGTAGACCTCATTCCAGGGCAGAGATGGATTTCATTTACACTGTTCCCAAGGACATGGAAGTATATTTTTGTCTTATATCACCAACTTTTGAAGGCTACTACAAAGTCATCATTCAGCTACACATCCAAATGACTCTGATCACATCATCTCACAGCTCACAAATTATGGCACCTTCTCTTTACTAGAAAATACATAATTTTTGTATTAAAGAACTCAGTCCAACAAACTTCTCTAGTGGCTCTGCTTCTACAAAGATTCATTAAATTGCATTTATAAAAAATCTGAAACCAGTTTGCTAATACCACCTCATTTATTACTACCTCCCTATCTATTCTTTCTCAGCACCAGGAAAGTACCTATTCTATAAGTAATATGGAAGCAATACAGTCCTACCCCCTCCCTTGAGCCACCACTAACATGCATAGGATAAGCCATATCCAAGAGATGCTATGGCCAAAAAATAATGGCTATTTTTGCAGGGTCAGTTTAAGCTGCCACAGAACCATACACTTTGTATCACAAAATCACAGCTTTAATTCATTGAAATGTAACACAGCATTAGACACCAAATTAGCACTTCTAATTGCAAGTGACCAGGGAATTTCTAGGTTACCCTTGCAGGGGAAAGATTATACCAGCTAAAAGATACCAATGACCTTTAACCATCATTTCCCTCCTGCCATGTGTTTTTAACCCAATCACAACAGACAGCTGAGTCCCTATCTTCCCAATCCAAATGTCCTGCCAATCTGCTAGTACAACTTAACCAAAATAAGACAAACAAAACAAACCCTGAACACACATCTCCCATATCATCACCATAATCTTCAAAGTGCCTTCCTGAGTTATTCCACTGACACCTAAGATTCAACAGCCAAACTCTATGAAAGGGCAGTGTGACATGAATTCATTTTCATTTTCTATGTATATGAGCCCCCACCTCCAGAAAATTAACATTAATTCATTGCACTCATTCTGCCAATTTGTTGTCATTTATCACAGCTTTTTTGAAACTGTAGAAAAAGCAAGTTACTAAATGAGCAAGAATGGCCTGAACAGACCTTAAGAAACAGGCTTTGGAACTGAAAAACATCATGCAGCACTAAGCTATATTTCAGTTACTTACTATTTTAGTGGTGATCTTGCACCAAAGTGAGGCCCACAAGTCAAATGGCGTAGCACTATAAGCTTGTACTGACTGTCACTGTTCTAAACAGTACCAAAAATAGTCTGAAACAAAATGCTACAAAGACAGACTGCAAAGGGAGGGTTACATGGTTTATCTGTTGAAAACCATGAAGATGACATGGCATCTCCCTCTTCTCTTGCATTCCTTCAACTACCAACTGCACCACAGATTAAACTGAATGGAAGACATGTCATGGTGCCACACTGCAAACCAAGTGGAAACTAACTTTTTCACATTAAATAATTTCTTGAAGCATTTTGAAAAAAGATTATACCTTCACTAAAGTTCAAGTGTGGATTTGTACATTCAGCACCTGAAATGGCAAAATCTGTCAGAAGTAATCGCTTTTCATTTGAAGTAGTTCAAGGGGTTTCTTCAGTGAAACACACTGTATCATAAATACAATCCACAGATATTCACTCACTGTAAAAGAAGAGGACCTCTTCATTAAAATCTCACGATCTAAACCATGGTGCCCATGGGTAAGCTTAGGGTCAGGGAACAGGAAATCTCTTGTATTTTCTTCATACGTAGCTAGAATTTTTCCTACTAAAAAGAAAATATATACTTTAATTGGAAAACAGACAAAGCCATAGAGTACAGACACCATACACAAGACCATAGTGAAACTAAGATAAATTTTGTTCTTTACAAATGAAGAACATAGCTCTAAAACTTGTATCACTTTAGGAAATAACCTCATCAAGTTAAATTATCAGCAGAAATGGACAGAATCTACTCTGAAAGTATGTTTCACTTTTACTGTAAAAATTTATAGAACAGTTAACACAATGTTCTTTAAGAGACATATAAAACTTTTTCTCTAGGCAATTCTTCAGTAGTTCTCCTTTCTTTCCCTTCCATGCCACAGAAGAAACTAGTATTTTTTTTAATGGCAGCAAACCCTTATGAAAAACTTTATCATTCCGTATTACAGTAGTAGTAATAGTGGGCATAGTAGTAAAAAAGAAACACAAGCAACATCAAAATCATTATCTCAAGATTTTCTCACTATGCTGGTTTGCTACTTTTTAAAAAAATGTATTTTCTTTAGGGGAAAACCTTGAATGTATATTATAAAAGAATTTAAATTGTGCTATTGCAGTCATCTTGTCAGCTTATGTTGGGCTGTATCACACCTATCTCTGACCCCTGAAAATTAGATTCCTTACCCAAAATCTTTTACCCTCCCACAACAAAAATACACATTCAGTACATTTCTTCAAGTAAACAGTCTGAAAAGTTACCTGTGAGAAGCAATCGCTTCCTTGAAAGTACTAAGGAGAAGTGACAGAGTGCTTTTAATACCATAGCTTCCAAACGAGTCCCCTTTAAAACTTGACTTTATTTCCAATAAAATGCAGATTTACATTATTCATGGGAACACTTGCATTTCATTAAAATAGATTTTTATAATCACACAAACCAATAACAGAAGTATGACAAATCACTATTTATTATCTTCACATATCCCAAGAGACCTATAATACTTATAGTGAGGATAAGAGTTTTCCCAATGGTCACCATTAAAATGGAGGGAAAAAAGTGTCATTCTGAGAACAAGATTATGCACTCTGAAATTTCACAGACAGCCACTTTGCAAGTGAATTGTGATGCAGTTAATAAGTGTGCACTAGATGATTTCAGTTTATTTTTCATTTTTAAAATATCATCACTTTCCTAAGCCTGTGTATGGTACATTTCAATATTCAGTTATTATTCTCTTTCAAGAACGAGATCCTCTTGATCTATTAACATTTTATATTCAGAGGACTATTTGTTGAAGAGCTTTCTATGTTGTTTGTGAGTTGGAAAAAGTGATTGTGCTGTAATGGGCAATGTCCTCATGGAAATTCACCTATTAAACTGCATAATTTATGAAGAGACTTATACAATACCTGGAGGAACAAGCTGTATTAGTTCAAGTACTGCTGTGTCGACTAGAAAGGAAAAAGTTTTTTCATGAATTAAAAAAAACTGAAGTGGAAAGTAATTCTTACAGTCAAAACCCAAGAAAATGGTTCACTGATTTAAGCTTCATAGCACTATACATAGTTGCACTATTTCCACTACACCAACAATAAGAAAAAAATTAAGAACAGCTTGCATAAATACCACAGATGAACACAATGGCATTAGTAGCACACAAATGACAACTCAAAATTCAACTTAGAACTTGGTAAGTACTATCTGCCGCCAAGTTTGTCCTTCTTTTAAAGAAGATAATGCAAGCTTTGCCAGTTTTTCAGGTAATTCCCAGTATGAGTTGCTGGAGTTTGAGTTCAGGGTCAGTGTTGTCTCACTACAATTCATTATGCTCCACATGTGGCAAGACATGTAATTTTCTTAAAAAATAAAAAGAATCATTATACAAAAATTGAAAGTTTATGCTTCTATTATTTGAAAATTAATAAAATAAATGATCAGGTAAAGGATCCACTACCTATCTGGATAACCACATGGATCTTCCATTAATTCTCACTTTTTACCCTTTTCCTGTTCTAAAGCACGTGGCATACATTTCTAGAGGCATTTTGTTAGTAATGGTATTTTCAGCAAGTTACTAGTAACCAAAGATAGCAAAAAAAACCTCTGCCTGCACTGACAACAAATTTTCTAGTCTGAAAACCCAGTAGTGCTAGGGTCCCACTTATTTAGTACATGATATACTAAGTGGGGGTCACCCACTAGCTTTTCAGAGAACAAGCTCCTGATAGAAAAAATATCACATACTTTAAACCTCCAAAAAGTCTTTAAAGCCCATACATGCATGACATTAATGCATACAACACAGTATTCATAAAAAGCAGAACCTACTTTCCAGTAACTCCACAAGGTCTCCAGGATCAACTATATCAGCAAATGCCTGGAAAAGAAAGAGAAGGGGAAAAAAAAATAAAAAAAATCAATATTCTTCTTTTCTTCAGATGGTTGCCAAGAGTCCTATTCCCACTGGAAAAATAAAGGAAACTGAAATTATCATTTGGCACATGATCAAATTCATTGAAAGCTAGCAGTTCTTGCCATATGCCTTCTAGCCATTCAGGGTTACTGTTCCATATTTAAATTAGGAGGTATTGTGAAGAACTGAACATGTAGATATAAGTATTGTCTGAGAAAATTTCAAGAAAGATAAATTGCTGAATATACTAGAATTCTGATAGATGAAGAATATGTTCTTTAACATACTAGTAACACTTTAAGCTTCATTTTCATGGTAGCAACTATTCATGTACAGAGTACTGTTCAGGGTTTTTTTTTAACCTGAATCCCATGTGAATAGATGGCAAGGAATAGGGGAGGGTATTGCACTGGATATTCAGCAGGTAACAGACTTCCCCCTAACTCTGTACGAAAGTCTCAGCAGAGTTGATCGCTTTGCTGTTCAAGGTACCAAACTCTAAAAAACACCAAGTACTGGTGCTCCACAAATATCTACACCTATTCAATAGCTATTTCTAAGAAGACAGATATTATTCTCAGCTTTCTTGTTCACCTCTTTTGTAAGTGGATAGATCCTGGTGTCTTGGAGTTCCCCTAAATTACAATGAAACAGTATTCAGTACATTTCCCTTATGTAGTTTGTGGTATGTTTGCCTTTAAAGAACCATAAGCTTTTTTACTCTTCAGTAGCTGGTGAAATTATCACTGTTTGTATCTTACTTACATTACCAGAGCATCACTGATGTTTACTCAGTCTGGTTTTCAAAGTGCTGGGGGATGCTTAAAGGAAAACAACTAGAAAGGGCAAAGTATTATTATTCATAGGTAGTCAAGAAGCCAGATCATATCTGTAAGATACTGTGTTTCATTATCCCTGTGGTACTAATAATGAACCTAGCAGGGACTCAGAATATGTGATAAACAACTATAAATTTTAAGGCCAGAGTACCAACCCGGGAATTCTGGTGACAAACCACGAAAAAAACATCTCAAAGGGAAAAAGATGTCACCAAAAAGGCTTGAGCTGCTATTCTATCTTTGTACTAAATTACATTGACTCTCCTGTATCACACAGTCTTTGTTCTTCACCTTGCCATAATTCTTAGAACAACAACATTCCATTCCTTCCAAACCAGAAAAACAGACACAGAAAAAGGACAGTTCACAAAAGAATGAACAAACACCTAAAAAGTCTTATCATACGTTATAATCTTCAGTACACATAATTCTTGAATCACCATGTGGATAATACAGGCACACACTTCCTCTGTGCTGAAGAGAAGCAGGAGTTATAATACTATGCCATCCTTAGTGTGATTACTTGTGCTCAGGGGCTTTGCAGTGAGTTTTTGTAGAGTTTGGGATGGGTTTTATGTGGCTTGTATTAGCTCTTGACATTATCTTACCTTTTCAAACACTAGTTTTTCTTGAAAGAAGAGTGGAAATGCTGCAGGGACGCATTGAGTTTTTTTGTACTGCCCAAGTACAGACACACTGAGATAAAGTTCCTCTTTGTCTTTCAGCAGCACTCCAGGGCAAGTTATCTGTAAGAGTAACACATTCATTAAACTAACTGAACTTTAGTTATAGAAGTAATGCCTGGTTTCAAGATAAAAGTGAAATGGTCAAGGCTAAAATGGTTGACTTCCGAGAGTCAGATTATAACAGACTAGATAGAGTGAAAAAAATGCTTTTCTAAGGTAATTCTGTTGGTACAGACTGACCAGGAAAAATAGTCACAATTTTAAAATAATCAGAACCAAATTCTTCTTGCTGTAAGTAAACATACTCTATTGCCTTCAACTAAAACTGAAACCTGGTATCCCTATCCCAGGTTAATACAGTTAAAAGCATGGATTGACTATATAAGTTAATCATCATGGGTCACATCACGTTCTATATGAAGTCATGTAGAATGAAGTCTATGTGATGCCAAGACACAAAAACCCATCCAAATTTTAGCCTAGAGAATGAAGCAGGCAAATGTACATGCTGAGATACCCATAGCCTGTCCAGTCACCAAAAAGGGCAAGTTTATTTACAAATATTATATTAACTTTGCCTTCTAATATGCTGTTGTGATTTAACCCCAGCCAGCAACTAAACACCACGCGGCCGCTCACTCGCTCCCCCACCACCCAGTGGGATGGGGGAGAAAATTGGGAAAAGAAGTAAAGCTCATGGGTTGAGATAAGACTGGTTTAATAGAACATAAAAGAAGAAAGTAATAATGATAATAGTAACACTAATAAAATTACAACAGTAATAGTAAAAGTATTGGAATGTACAGTGTAATTGCTCACCACCCGCAGATCGACACCCAGTTACGCGATCCCCACCCCCACACTACCCAGTTATTTCCTGAATGTGACGTCCCATGGTATGGAATACCCCGCTGGCCAGTTTGGGTCAGCTGCCCTGGCTGT
>JANZLQ010000095.1:9320058-9331544 GCA_026212715.1 Elanus axillaris | reverse complement strand
GTGGTGGTGGAAGCGGCGCCGGAAGGACTCCGGGCGGAGGACGGCGGGGTCCGCGGCCCGGGCACTCACCGAGCGGACGTCCAGCTGCAGGACGCAGAGCAGCGCTTTCCGCGGCATAGGCTAGGCTACGCTAGGCTGGGCTGGGCTGAGCTGAGCTGAGCCGAGCCGAGCCGGGGCGGGGGCCCGGCGGCTCCCGGCCCGCTCCAGCTCAGCCGCGCCGCGGGGCCGACGCCGTCGTCACGGTAACGAGGGCGCTTCCGGCCCCCGCCACGCTGCGCATGCGCACCATCCCAGCGCGGCCGGTCCGGTCCAGGCTCGCTTCCCGGGGGCTGCCGACCAGCCCCGCCCGGCGGCTCTCCTCCTTCTTCCCACAAGGCCCTGCGCTCTGCGGCTGGCTCAGGGCCACCCTCAATCCCAGAACGCCCTGCGCGGCCGTGCTTGCCCCTTCCCACAATGCCCTGTGCCATGGCGGGCAGTTGCGTGTGCCCCGTCACTTCCCAGTCGGCGGCTGCCTGGGCCCACCGGGGTCGCTTCTCGGCCCACGCTCTGCTCTCCCCTGGGCCCCCTGTCCTAGGCCTTCTTTTCCCACACAGCCTGCCAGGGTGCTGCTACCTGCCGTTTTCCAGCACCTCACAGGCTG
Organism: Elanus axillaris; assembly: GCA_026212715.1. Taxonomy (NCBI): domain Eukaryota; kingdom Metazoa; phylum Chordata; class Aves; order Accipitriformes; family Accipitridae; genus Elanus; species Elanus axillaris. The sequence continues at coordinate 9,330,904 of JANZLQ010000095.1, read as the reverse complement.
GCTTGTGCTGGCCCTTCCCTCAGGTGTCTGTGGTGCTGAGGGGGAGCTGCTGGGGTGTATGAGAACTGGAATGATTTTCAACCCCTCGACATCCCAAAGGATGGACAGTCATGATAATGGGTGCTCTGTTGACTGATGGATTGCTGGTACAAAAGCTAAAGGGTACAGCATAGGGCAGGGAACAAGGCAGGCCACACGTGAGTGGAGTACTGCTGTAGGGCACCCAGCAGGAGTGTGAAGCTCAGGATATGTCTGTATCCCTTTGGCTTCTTGGGCCTCCTGCGGAAAAGTGCCAAGAGAGCCATCCCTTCAGAAGAGGGGGACACCAACCAAGTTTTACACAGCTCCAGTGCTGAATAGCTAAAAAGCAGTGACTTTCCATACTCGGTGGGTTTTTTTTTCCTTTCAATGCATACTGGAATTTTACCTAACTGCTGTTTTAGCCACCTGGGCCTTTCAGACTCTTCAGGATCCTGTTTTAGTGTCCTCTGTGGGTGACACAGAGTGGACGTGGTCTGTTCGGACTGGTCCCATGGTCAGAGACTCGTCTCCACGCTCATATCTAAACCTGTCTTTTCAGGCCTACCTTTCTGCTTTCATTACTAGACAAACTCAAATTCACACCACTGACCTTCATCACCATTACGACCACATAAAGGGTATTCCCCAACATCTTTGCTGCCAAGTTGTTCTCAGCTTATTTACAGTCATGTATAACACCAAAATAGTCTTGACTTTCATTTTTGGCAACTGCAATTCAATTTAGCCATTTCAGACTGAGGAGGTTTAAGCCTTTAAATAGTCTTTCCAAATTTGCAAGTATAGCTGTAGAGAGAGGAGGAAGCTCAGTGGACACTTTTAATTGCCTCCAAAAGAGAGCAGTGGCTCAAATGCATCCCATAGCTTGCTTTATTTTAATTTTACAGCTTCAAAGAAAAATCATGCTGAGTGATCTAGCAAGCTAGTGCTAAGTGATCTGGAAAGAAACAGCATTCTCAAAATATTTGTTTGTTTGTTTGTTTAAAAGGAAACTATACAAAGAACATAAGTCCATGAAGACAAAAGTGAAACCTATAGCTGGATTACATTTCACTACTAATACTTGATACCAATCTTTTAAAATAAGTAAATGAGTGGAAATGCAGGCCTTATTTTCATTAATGTGACTTTTGTAACAGCGCTACATCTTTAATTTTTGTCTAAGCAAAGGACACGAATCTGTATTTAGGGCCTGGAAAAGACTCACTTTTGAATTGCAGACCTCTAATACATATATTAAGGAGGGGTTGACATTTGGATAAAACCATTTTCTGTGCATTATCAGTCTCAAGATTATGAATAGCATTCCAGAGTTAATGAGAAGAAAGTTCTCAAAGATCCATAACCTCAGAAGGCAACAGTATTAAAATGGTTTATTGGTTATTTTCAGGTATCTTTCATATACATGCTTTTTGAAAGGATAAATAATGTGTTAAAGATTGTGAAGTATGAGATATTATGGTAAATGTGGCCATATAAGAACAGAAGATAGATAAATGCTGAAATCAAAAATGGCATCATGTTTGTGATGAAAATTTAATATCCATGTGCAGTGCCCTGGAACAGAAGTACTTTATAACCCTTGAAAAAGGAGCACAAAGCAGGACAGAAAGCTTCTCTGAAGCGATAAGGCAAAAATGAATTTCAGTGTTTTTACCTGGTAAACCAGGGAAAGTCTGGGTTAGACTGGAGGGATGTGCACTCTGCACAGAGATGCTTCTCCATCCCTCTGGTCTGCAGAGTTTCTGCCACATCACCCCGCTGGGCCTTGGAAGAAAGGCTGCCGCTGCTGCTGCAGTGTTTTTCCTGTCCAAGCCTGCCCTTTCTGCAGCAGTGTGAGATCTACCTGGACCTTCTCGTTATGGTGAAATGCATGATTTAGTCTTACATTTGCACTGCAGGAACAATGATGCAGGAATTTGGGGGACAAGGAGAAACCCTGGCTTTCAGCACAAATCCATTTGCTAATAAGCAAAACTGATAAGCAAAAAACCATTAGAAGTGCATGCTACTTTAATAGACCTGAGGTCGTAACTGCCATAAAGTTTCCCTGGTGTGAGAGCACATGAATTCCTTTGCTTTTACAAAAGTAAATCTTCTTGTAACACTTCTTATACTTAGTTCCATGTAATAAAAGAACCTGGATGACAACTCTGCATTATGTTAAGGTTTTTTGCAACCTCCTCAATTTAAAAGCCTCATCTTTTTATGTCTTCCAGGCCTTCCAATGTTCCTGCTATGGAAGAACCCTGATGTCATCAAAATATTGAATTCTGCTCTTATTTCTATCATTGCAAACCAGGAGTAACTGTCAAAAGAGTGAGGTTGCACTGGTTTAAGATAATTAATTATAAGTTTTATACCGTATTGTTGCAATGCTCATTATGGTCCATCCTTGGGAGTTTCAATGTATTGAAATATGCTACAAAACAGGTAAAGTGGGAAAAAATGGGAAGAGTCAGGTTTGCAAACAGTGGATATTCTAAAGTTCAGAATCTAAAAGATACTGTGGATTAGATAGAATTAGATCAGATAAGACTGGAGATCAGAGTGCAAGTCTAACATCACTGAGTTTGTCAGAGATTCACTTTTGGCTAAGAAGCCAAGAATGGCTTTCTCCTTAAACTTAGGAAGTATTACGCTAGGTGCAAAGTGGCATTGCACAGTCATTCTGGCAATAAGAATGAAAGAAATAAAGGAGCTTTCCACATTTTTCCACCCTCTACTGCAGTTCTTATGAGTGTCAGAGAGCCATTTCTGCCTACTTTGAGCCCCTGATGTTGACAGAGCAGCCAGAAGAGAACTCTGTCTTACTGCACATCAAGCCCTTTATTTAGATATCATCACCAAGTACGATTGTCTTTTCATTAATAACTGTGGAGAATTCCAGGAAGACGTGCTTAAATAGCAGCAACAAATTATGACATATGGAAAGATTTCCATATTAGAAAACGCAAACAAACAAGACTGTTTTACTTTGGAGAGGAGAAAACTAAGATGTAATACAAAAGAGGTACATAAGGGATTGAATAACATGTAGAAGTGTGTTTTTCTATTTACCCATGCCTATTTATCCTTTCAAAGGACACATGCAATGAAATTAAAAGACAACACAATCAAAACTGATAGAAGAAAGTACTTTAGATAGTGGAACTCATTATAACAAGATACATTCAACAGTGTTCAAAGCAGAATCAGAGTGCTTTAGGGACCCCATGGGACAATACCCATATGCATTACTTATTTTGGTCTTCTCGCTCACTGCTAGCTTAAATGTGCAGTTCACAAAAGTCAATTTCTGTGCAAAGAATTGTAGTTGAGCAACACAGCCAGCAGAAGTTAAGACTAAACAATCCCAGTACACTATAGAGCTGAGCTGGAAGAATTTTGTAATGTGAGAGATTCTAATAGGATCTAAGGGGACCAAAGTGAATTGCATTACTGCAGACAGTAATGTAACGGGGAAGGTAGAGCGTTAGATTATTGATGAGGACAGAGGACGGAGATTACCTGAGGGTGTTAGCACACTCTTCACAAAATACATTTTCATCTAATCTTCCTACTTTAAAGCAGAAAAAAAAAGTTGCCGAGAATTTAGCATTCATTAATATCTATTGCTTTAGAAAAAGGCCACAATGATTTTGTGGATCCTGTCTTATTGAGCGTCTTGCTCTCTTCTAACATGCAAGAACACAAATGGGCAAAGCTTTCAGGCTTCCTTGATGAACCTACAAGTTGCTATAGGCAAAAGGCCACCTGGTCGTATTGTTATGTAGGCAAAGCAGTGACCTTTCTTCCCTGTGCCCTCCCAGTCTCACTAGAGCCTACTGAAGAGCATTTTTCACTACACACCTGGAGAAACTCAATGCCTCTCTAACATTTCACTGTGGCTCAGCCATGACAGAGCAATTCCTCTGTGCTGCTGCTAAGCCCATGCTCCCTTTGTTGGATGTGACCATTAACTTCACTGGTTCTTGATGTATGTCATGTCTGCAACAACAAAAAAAAAAAGGCAAGCTACCTAAAGACACTGAAGTTTTCTTAACATGTAGGCTGCTTTCCAGGTCTGCTAAATTCTTTCTCAAATGGCTGCAGCTAAATAAATCAAATCTGATTTCATTAAAGCCACTAGAGGAATATTCTAGATCTTGAATTCAGTTGTAGTAATTGGAAACTTGCATTGTAAAGGAATGATCTAAATTAATCTGAGATAACTTCTATGAATACAATCTTATGAATTCACAAATGGTACCAATACCATCAGCCAAGACAGTATTAGCTTTGTACCCCTAGAAAGTTCCTGGGCTCTCCTTTACTCAGTTCAAGAGAAGTAACACTTTCCTTAGTGTTTTACATTTTTAAAAAAATTGTCTTAGATGGAGACATTGCCCCAGCGAAGTTTTTGCTCAAAACAAAATTCTTCTAACCAAGTTATAAAACCCTGAATATAGGGGTTTATAATGGGACTGCTGATAGACCCTTAACAATAGCATTATGAGTGGCGCTGCTGTAATTAATGATACTTCAGAAAGATTTATGGTCCTTAGACAGAGATAAAACAGAAATATCATTGCTTCTTTGCTTCCCATCATTTTATCCTCTATGAAATTTTATGTGAAATAAGTCAAATGAAAAATGTAAGCTCTTAATCTTTTCCCAGAGTCCTGTCTCTCACTTGATGAACCCTTTTGCAGAATATATTAGAGCTTTTTATTCCTTATGTATGTACAGCTTTGTATTTAAAAAGCAAAGAACATTGTCAGGTTGGCAAGCAACTGAAGACAATGGTCATGGAGGAAGCAGAAACTGTCACCTGTTCTTGTCCCTTCTTCTTCCATCCCAGAGAGGATGACTCTGGTCCTGCAGTAACTCGGAGCAGCTGGCTTGGAAGTGTACAAAAGGGCACCTGTAGTCTGCAGTGAAGAGCCGCTGCTCACAGAAAGTTAGCCATGATGGCTCTAGCTGCAGCACTGATAGCACAGTGGCCTGAGCAGAAAGCCAAAAGCTACCTTTGTGCTGAAAAATGCAGCATACTGTATGGATCTTTAATGTAACTGGGAACAGCATAGCAAGAGGCAGTTGCTAGAAGCTGAAGCTATAAAAATTTGAATTAGGTATTGAGCATTATAGTGTAACAGAGAAAGTGGGTAACCACTGGAACAAGCTATCAAAGGGAAAGTGAACTCTCCACTTGCTGACAATACCAAAGGAAAATGAGGAGCTGACTAAAGAAATGCTTTTGTCAAAACAAAACATATTTTAGTCAAACAAAAAGAAAAGTGACAACAGTATTTAATGATCCATGATGTAGAGGAGGCTACCCTAACAGACTAATGGTATGTTCTGTCTGTAAATGTGACTCTGTAAAGCATGTTAAAAAAGTAAATGCTAAAGTACTTCTTACTGAGCAGAGAACAGAGGAGAGGGCTCTGAAGAATTCGCTTTGGAGCTCATGCATTGCAGCACCTGCATTGCCAAAGGAGAGGCTGGAAGGGTGGCAGGGAGCACTGACTTCTGAGGCCCTGAGAGCACAAGAAAAACATGGCTCCAAGCTTGTCAGAGTTGTATTAACTGAGCTACTTCTGGGCATGGCGGATGGCCAGGAAGTAGCGTCAGACACCAGTCTTCAGGGGGAAAGGCTGGACCTCTGGGCAGCCAGGCTGAGGCAGCAGCTGAATAGGGGGCTGAGAAATCATGGTTTTGGCATAGGCTACCTGAAACGGCAGTTAAAGCTTGAAGTCCATCATATCCCATTATAGTCCTAGGCTCTGGCTTCTGTTAGCCTTATCCAGCTCAGATGGAATCTAGTTGCTTGTTTTTCAGAAGCCTCTCTGCAGTGTGTCAGGGGCTTTGTCCCACTGCCCATTAAAGTAGCAGTGTTTGAGCATCTTTTCTATGTTAATTTGATTGACAACAGTGAAACCACTAGAGAACCTCAAGGACTTTCTGGCTGGCTTGTTTTCCTGTTATAAATTATAGCTTGTTGTTGTATTAGAGAAGAAAACTGAAACATTTTCTTTAAATAATAGCTGAAGTTACCCTGTCTAATAGGGAGCTCTGAGATCTATGCTCAAATTCCCCATAAATTATAACATTGCTCCTTTAAAATTTCTCCAATCCATCAGGAACAGAGAGGGATTTTCTTCTTTTTTTTTTTTTTTAACAAGAACTTTTGGTTTTCAATGGAATTCACTCTGGAAGGCAGAACTTTTTTTTTTTTTTTTCATTGTAAGGAAGATTTGTAAAGGGGCAGGATTGTGGCTATTATTAGAGTCCTTCCTAAAGAAAATCGTCAAATCCTTTACAACACTAGGCAGATCTGGGCTAGAAAGTATAACAGGATGACATAGAGCAGCCCAGACAGCAACAGAGAGAAAATGGAGCAGGAAGAAAGAAAAAAAATGGAAACCCAAAAAGAAAAGCAGATGCCAATTAGAGTTCTTGCAGGCTGCAGCAAGGAGTGAATATAAGAAGCCATAGGAAAAGAAAGGGTAGAGCGGATTAGTGTTGATCACAGACACAGGAAAGTAGGAAAGGTTTTAAATGAGCTTTAAAAAGCAAAAATTGAGTTAGCACTTGGAAGAGAATTCCAGATCCATCAAGTATAGGAGCAAAAATAAAACTCAGAATACCAGGAGATACATCTGAGTGTGAAGCAATTAACTTCTGAAGGTAATAAGACATATTTTTGGAAGTCGAAGCTTCTCTCTCTTTCCTTCTCTCTAAAGACAGCACTGTTTTCCTTATCCCAGTGAAAGAGTGCATTTCGTATTAGTAGAAAGTGACTCCCACCTGCCTGCTTTTTCACTGTCCTAATGGTATATACATACAGCACCCTGTTACAAGAAAATTAAGCACTAAGGAACTAGAAGTTGCCCAGCCTCTGGCAGTAAATTTGCCCAGGCACATAGTCCAGATGAATTGCCTCTGGACTTGGGTGAGTTACACCAGCTAAGAATCTAGCATATTATGGGGCAGCATTTGTGTCACAGTCTTGAGTTGTCCGCAGACCCTGGGGTTGAAGATGAGTTAAAAACTCCACTAAAGACGTTGTTGACTTCAGTAGACATTAAAGCAGGATGGCTGGACTGTGTGAGGGTAGAGGTTCTCCTTACAGCTCTGGGATAGGAAACATCACTTAACATTTCTATGCTGCCAATTTAACTACCTGTGAAATGAGGACAGTAATACTTAGTCACTAAAAGAAAAGGGGAGGAGGGGGAGAAAAAGGTGAAAAAAAAAAGAAAAAAAATAAAAGAAGAAAACCCACCTATTACCTGTTCTTAGAAGCTGCACAATACTGTCATTAAAAAATACTATTTCTAGCTTTGGCTTTATCTGCAATGTAAGAAAGAATAGCATGGTGTTTAAGTTTGGATTTCTTTTACATATGAATCATCATTAAAGGTTAATGAGGAAACTAACACTATATGAAAAGGTTGTTTTCTCATTAGTTAAACACTTTCTTTTTAAAAGCTCTCTATATTCCTAGAATATTATGGATTTATTATTCGCTAAACAGAATCTCACTCAGTCCCTTTTTATTTCCTTACATGCATCATTTTAAGCAAATGCAATAAATGCCTTAGTTCCAGGCATCAGTTCCAGATCTCTGCACCACTGGATCACCAGCAGAACAAACTTCATCCAAACAAAGTGCAGACATGTACATCGAATCAGCCAGAGCTCCTGACAGAGTTTTTGCCAGCTTAATGCTTTAACATTGGTTTTGCACTGGCTGCCGGAGGACAGACAATGCCGGATCCAGTGTAACATTAGACTAGCACAGAGAGTCAATGCCTAATGTAACATAAAACCTGCCAGTGCCATGCCAAACCTTCCACGTTTTTTTGAACAAATTTAAACCAGCAGAGTGAGTGTATATGAGATCAGTGTTTTACATCCCATTGCCACAGTAGTCTGGATCCAACACTAAGAGCCTTAAAGTTGCAGTCTGGTCACACGCAAGCGTGCAGTCAATTTTTTCTCTCTAGGTACAAGGAAGGAACACTGTGATAAAGCATCACTGAATTCAAACAAAGCCTAAAAGACATGTCCGTTTTCTGTGCACTGGGATATGTTATGGTGATGAAAGCAACCATTCTGTCATGGTAGAAGATAGATCCTACATTACAGCCTCAAACCAAGCCACTCTGTGTGTAGCCGCATGGGGAAAAGATGAGCTCTCAGGGAACAGAAAACCAAAAGTTTGCTCAAGCTTCTTGCTCCATGCTAGGGGTGCACGTGCCAGCTTTTCCAGTCAGATGCAACTCTCTTTTAATGACCAAAGTTACACAACACGCCCCCCCTCTGAAAACAGGGCTTCATGACAGAAACGCCTACACAGCTGCAACAGCCACTTCTCAAATGTGCTGCTGCTTATGAACCGCAAGAATAATATAGTGAAATATGCCGACTTTTGCAGTTTTCCCCTCTTTTGTTGAAACTAATGAGTCACGATTAGAATAATGCTTTTCTGTGACTCTGAAACCATTTTGCGTAATGAGGTACTAAGTCTTTATAATTAGGCCCAGAAGGGAACTGGGACATGGCCCCTTAAGAGCAATAATTATTTAGGTTATTTATGGTAATAAAAAATTGAAAATAGGAATTCTTACTCAGAATGTGACTATTTATTCTTTTACATATTACCTAACAGGCAATTACCCTATTAAGGAAACGTTTTGTTGCTAAAGACATTAATTGAAATGTAAATTAAATGTAAATCAGCTAATTAAATTGATATGTAACAAACTTGTCATGCAGGCCTTTGAGATCAGATGCATTTTGCTAATAAACAAGTGTTATAGTGGTGCCATTGCTCACTGGAGTTAAGGTTGTTTAACATGTTGCGTCGATAACACTCTCCTTCCTCAAATGCAAAGGTTTGGATTATGTCATTAGAGCCTAGAACAAAGCTGGCACTGTGAGTTTCCAGATTTATTCCCTCCAATTATTTCCTGATCAACTTCATTGCAAGGCATGGTGTTCCCCTAATGGTGAGTGCTGCACAACCCATAAGGGTACAGTCCAAGCTCTGTCTATTCTATTCCTTCTGTTCCCCAGAAATGATAAAACACTTTGTAAAACCCCCTGCCAAGACCAATGTTGCTGTGTCAGATGGCTTCTGGAGGGGTTAGCATTATTTCTTTCTCCATGTGCTGTGGCCAGTTCAATAGGGGTAGCGAACTCTCAAGGCAGCAGGAGGATAACTCTAGATATTCCTGAAATACAAAGAAATGAAATGAAGCAATCAGAATTTGCTTGGTGATTATGTTGACAACGTACAAGGTAAACATCAAAGCCCGACATCATCAAGTCAATACAGCAACAGGAGAATGAGCCAGAATAACCTTCTGCGCTGTCCGTAACACATGAGTAACCTTAATCATCAAAGTGTGGGCTTGTGTCAAACTGTAAATTAAAGGGAAGGAATATGAAGCTATCAGTTCTCCTAGAAAATGATCAGTTTTCCTGCAGCTGCATTTTGAGCCAGACCTACTAAAATTTCTGGCATAAATTCAGGTCCTGTATTGAAGGTATCTTGGAGGATAGAAGTCCCTTCCCTGCCAGATACACGGACAAAACTAACTGCCTACAATTATGCATCAGTAAGGCAAATGTCACATATTTTGCTTTTGAAAAAGCCCAGATCAGCACTTTATAAAATCCGCTGCCCACTTCCATTCAAATCGTGCAGACATTTTGTGTGTGCAGTCATAAAGCTCAAGCAAATGTGGCAAAAAGGGACAGAGAATAGAAATGCAGTTTGGAATTGCAAAAATGCTTTTGCAGAAAGTTTTCCTGAATCCATTGTGCTGTAGTTGCACCTGAGCATTCATGCATAATTGTTCTGACTTGAAAAAATGTGATGCTGCATTTCTAACTTCTATCCAGAGAACCTTCCACCCTGCATCCTTTGGGGCCTGGGGATATTTAATAAACATGTCAACTACCACTCTTCTTTAGCTTGAATGCAGCATCTTGTTTTTTCCTACTGAAGAACACTCCAGTTTGAAGTTTACAGAGCAATTAAAGACCCTCATGGGGCCCCTGATATGTAGAGATTGTCAGCATATGTAGATTAGTAATTGTCAAGTTTCTCCCTAAGGCCGAAGAGCTCTTAGTCAAATTCCAGAGATCATCAAGTATTCAGATTTCAGTGGGCTTTGTGCCATACACAACATAGTGGCATAATTAAACTACAGTGCTTCTTTTCTAATAAACTTTTGGATCTGGCTATGTTTCTATTAATTTCTTTTAATTAGCTATGATCACAAAATAAAAATTAACATCAGTCTAAAGCTGCAACTTTGCTGTTTCCAAAAAGACGCCCTGGGAATAGCTTTCTCTTCTAAACTGCTGGGGTTTGGGGACCACACTTACTGCCGTGACTTCCAAAGGCCTGATGGAGGACAAAAATGAGCAGACTGAAGGCATAATCCTTCTCTGACTCCTTTTCAGCTGACATGTGGGCACAGGTGACTGAATGATGCTGCTGTCTTAAACTATGTCTTCATTGACCTGTTGGCTTGGACTCTAGTTCAAATTTTAGTCTATTCTTCATTAGTTTTGGTGTCTTTGAACATTGGTCTAGATAGAAACTGAAAAAAAAGAAAAAAAAAAGATTTACTTTAGAGGTCAGGGAAGGAGGTTAGTATAAGGATCCTCACAACCCAGGCTGATGCTGTAATGACTGTCTCCAACATCCCCCATTGTTGACCCCTCTGCCCCCCTGCGGGGAGGATCCCCGACATAGGTTCGGGCCTGAGAAGGCGGAGGAAGAAATGCAGCCGACCCAATATGA
>JANZLQ010000095.1:9296868-9319958 GCA_026212715.1 Elanus axillaris | reverse complement strand
TGTTGCTCTGACTCTAGCTAACTGAAACATCCCTTCCTGATACAAGGGATCACTAGACCCATGCCCTTTGTCTGCAAGCCAATCCCCAACACCCCCCCTGTTGGGCAATCACACACCTAAATTTAATACTCATTTGCTTGAAGCGTTGAAGAGGAATTGTGCTGGCTTGCTTTGCATCTTGCATGGTCCAACCCTTGAAGATCAAATCACTGCTCTAACGTGGTATTCCCTGGAAGCCAGGGGGTAACAAGAACAAGTGGATGAAGCTTTCATGCAGTAAGACTGGCCTGTGCATGTTCTGCCAGCTGGATCCTCTGCTGTGGTTCCCAAATGCATTGTATTGTGGTCTCAGGGCTTGGAAGGTACAAAGTGTTGGTCATTGGCCTGCATCCATCGTTTGAGTCCCACTCCATCAAGCTGTGACTGTTTATGGACAAAGCCTATGGCAAGGAGTAAGTTGTTACAAATCTCTGTGGTGTTTCTGACCTGCAAACTGAGATTTTCAAAGCCACTAGTGGGATTTGAAAGTTTAATTCCTAATGAAATAAAAAAGAATTGGACTTGGAAATTGTGAAGGCAGCTTTAATAATCTTCATTACAGCATGTTCCATAAAAGAGCTAAATTATTACTCATGAGGAGTAGATCTTCATTTCTGTGCTGTTCACACTTTCTATGTGTAGCAGAGGACAAACTGGCTGTGCTTGGGAATTGACAGAAATCTTTTGTTAACCCCAGACTGCCCATGGACACATGTGTGTGCTCTTGCATGAACACTCATATGTGCCCAAATGAGCAATGTTCTTTTCTTCTCAAACCGGGCTGGTAAGACCCTGAGAAACCTCAAAAGTGTTTGTGTGTCCAGGAAGAAACTATTACTTCCATCACTGTATTTGCACAGCACTTACTTCTTCCTCTCTAAATCCCGTCTTATTTATCACAACTTACACACACCTCCAGTGCTGGAATATTGCCAGCTCTGACGACTAAGATCTTTCACTAGCCCCAGAAAAGACAGCCAAAGCATCCCCTTCCCAACACAAAGGATAACCTGAAGCCAGTGGGTAATTTCAGAGTGGTTTTCTGCAGTCTCTGGCTGACTTCAAAGCAAAGCTCTATCATTTTGCCTCTAAATCTCTAAACTCTCCATGTCCCCAAGCCCCTTTGTGGGCTAAATCCTCATTTCATGAAAATCACTTAAAATCTTCCCTTCACTGAGTAAAACCCATTGGTGAAGTGGCTCTTCTCCACTTGGCCTACTGCATATGGCAGAATAGAATGCTGCTTTCTTTCCAGAGGTCTAGTTTTATGCTAGGGTATGAAAACTGGATCCAAGCAGCAAGAACAAAGTTGGGCTTTAAATAGTAGCCCAGGAGGAGAATCTCAAGAGTCCCAATAAAAAGAAGAAAAAAAATTCCTCACATTCTTCATATGATGATACATCTCAAAATTATTAATTTTGCTTGTCCTGTGTCATATCTTAGGGCAAGCTGCTTTTCCTGACTGAATTGCAACGTGGTGTTTGGTTCAGTGGGTTTAACTGAAGCATGGCTATCTGGAAAAGGCAGTGTTATCTGTAATAAAGTAACTCCTTCAAATTTACTTTCTTGATCTTGTACTTTGGTTGGGCTGCCAGAGCCTTAATGCCTGGAAAAGTATCTGTCACCCAGGACCCTCATTTTAAAGGACTGTAGGTTTTTAGGGGCTGGATGGCGTCATCTCCCTGTATTGATTTTGTCAATGTATTCCTGCAAGCGAGCCAGCCTGAGCTGCGTGCTAATTTCCCATCTCCTCTTCAGCTGACAACAGTCCCTGGCTCAGCGAGATTTCAGTTTTACTCACTGGACTCTTCTTTCCCGGCCCTCCCTGAGCTATATTTTCTAAGCACCAATTTCACTCCAAAATTAAAGATGAAATTTAAAGATTAGGGACTGCAGGTTTTTTTCCAAAGGCATTTCAATGTCTCATACTCATTGATTGAGTTAGGTATCTAAATCATCCAGAGCAATCTGGTCCGCATCCCGAATTATGTGATGTAAAAGGCCAATTTGACTTTTTAAATGCTCTCCATTTTAATCACCTGCTGTGCGATTAGTACCATGAGTAATAAACACATTGTGTGCAGCATGCATAGGGCAGGTGTGGGGTGATGTAATGGATCCCACTGACTGCCTTGAATATAAATGTCAGAAATATCAAATACTGCGTGCACCAGTTTTAGTCCCAGTCAATTCTAATTACTTTAGTGGTCTGACTCCAAATTCAGATGTACCATGGTGTAACTGAGGTCAGGATACAGTACATGATTCTCATCTTAATACCACTTTAGTACTGTAAAGGTCAAACAGAGCATCATCCAAGCAGAAGAGATAAGGCCTCTGTTAATTATTCTTCTCTCCACTCCTTGAACAAAGGGATGAAGAGTGTGTCTCTGCTGAAGAGCATTCTGCCTTTCTGCATATTTAAGTTAAAAAAACAAAGAAGAATGAAGGAGCCATTCCTGCAGTAATCCTTAAATGAGCCTTGCTGCTGAGCTCTTCCTGAAAACTGACAACTGTACCAGTGTCAGAGGCCAGGGAGGGCAGCCTTTCCCCTCCAGGCAGGGGTAGCTCTCAGTTCTGACCATTAAAAGCCAGCTTCATCTCCTGAGTAACAAGTTCAGAAAACATTAAAGCCCCATGTTCATTTGTAGACATTCCTGCTGTCAGAGGAATCACTGACTCAAGTGGGGCAGAAGGCTGGAGCCTCCCTTTTCCACTTGCTTACGACTATCCCACTTGAACAGCTGTAAAGCACTTCCAAATAGGAATGTTCCCTGCATGCCAGTGGTAGCATTTTGTTCCCTGTTTTGCATTAGTTTTAATAACTGTATTAGGTGGAAATCTCGGTTCAGAGCTGGTTTTAGTTGAACTTGGCTCACTGTTCTACTGACCATTATGTGATGCTATCATTAACTGCACCCATTTCCAAGTTGCCTTCTCAGAAACCCACACGCATGAGACATTGTTTTGTTCCTTCTCTGAAGGCAGTAAGCAAAGTCATCACTAAAACCAGAGTGCAATCCCAATCCATAGCCATTCTACTAATTTCATTTTCTGTTATCTCGAAAGTGTTAGCTGCTGAAAGCAGAAACATGAAAACCCACGATAGTGAGAGCTGATTAAAATTCAGCCCACTGCATCACCCATAAATAGGAAATAAAGAATACACGGCTGTGATTAATCATCCATAAATGGCCATTGCCTGCTTCCTCTATTCCATACAAACACAGTCCACGTATTTACTCAGCTCACCAAAAGAGTAACAAGCAGATCATTCCTATTTCTCAGGATCTGGGATTTAAGCAAGTACTTAAAGTGGGGGCTCTGTGCTTGTGTGTCTGTAGACATGCATGCACATCTGCTCTTCTGTCTGATTTTCAATATTCATGAGAAATATCAGAATGTTGGTTTCTTTTTTATACAGGTGTACTTGTCAATAGATCAAAATACATTGAGATGCAAAATCACACCAGTGTGAGCTTTAGTTAAGGAATTTCTATGGTATTACAAACATCAATCTCTAAGGACTGGTAATAATAGTACTATTAAGAAAGAATGTTTCTGTTGTTATGTGTTGCAACTTGGCCAAATCTGAGACCTGCAGTAGAAGCACTGGAAAAATATAAATAGCATGTGATGTACAGGAACTAGACCTGTAGTTTGAAGCACTGGTGGGTAAAGACTGTTTTTACCAGTTGTGAATATGCCTTCATTAAAGCACCAGCTTGCTTGTTTGTGGTTCAGCTGAGCTCACCGGAGCAGAGCTGCCTGTGCCATTGTCTCCCTGGCAAAGCACAGAAGCATTTCTCCTTTGCTGTGATTTACAGTCCAAGGGCTGCATCTGTGGATAGAGTGCTTTATCCAGCGCCTTTGGCCTCTGCTGTCACCGGGTGCTAGATACACCAGCATGTCTCTTGAAATACTACTTGCACAGGCATTGCAGTTGCAGTGCTGGACCAGGAATGGGAGGTGACATGCAGGAGATTTGGTCCATCTGCCCCTATCTTCCTGAATGTCTTTAAGCAAATCACTTGTTTTCTGACTGCCCCAGTTCCCCCAGCTGTTAAAAAGGCACAATGAACTACAAACCTCATTAAAGGCATTGCAGACCAAGGAGTGAAAAGTGCTGCAAAAGAGCTACATTTTTATATTATTACACTGCTTTCTGCAACATGACCAGTAAAATTGTCAGAAATGGGTAGAAGAAATAGGAAACAGAATCACAGGATGGATGATTTTGGAAAGTATCTTGAAATCATCTCATTCATCCCTTCTGCTCAGGCGGGGTCAGCTAGAGCAGGTTGCCTGGGGCTATGTCCAACTGGGTTTTGAATATCTGCAGGGATGGAGACTCCACAGCCTCTCCAGGCACCCTGTTCCATTGTTTGACCACCCTCACAGTTGAAAAGTGTTTTCTTGTGTTAGATGGAATTTCATGTATTTGTTCCCATTGCCTCTTATGCAATGTGTGGTCCTCATAGACACCTGAGCAACCAGTGAGCCCCAGATGGGGACTGCATGTGATCAGATTTGATCTGAATTTGTTTGGTCACCTTTGAAATCCTAGTATTCATTCCTTTTCCCCCTGCTGATCTCTCTCAATGTGAGATTTGGCTACTTTTGCTTTGAGACCAGTACCAGCTTGTTGAACCAGTGGGTTAACAGCCTCACACCTCCTGGAACTGCTCTGGCACCATCCTAGGTTCCAACACTCCTATGATGTTAGCAGAGATTGTCTAGCAACCAGGAGCCTTCCTTGGACCGGCCTGCTGAATTGTGAAACACAGTGATTACCACCACCATGACCAAAAGACAGCTCTTTCAGTAAAAAAAAAAATAAAGCTCATGCCTAAAGATGTTATCATGCATAATTCAGGGAAGAAATCCATACTGCATTTAAAAGATTACATCTTATCATCCAGGGTACTTATTAGCTTGATGATTTAAACATACATGGGGATGGAGTCTTTCCTGCTATTCTGCACTGGCATCGGTGCAGTTGTGCTGATGAATGATTAGCCTCGTGGCTTGGTTTGGGACTGGCCTACTTTTCTGATGCCAGAACTGGCCCAGATGGGATTGGGTTGTACCCGATTCATGGTGAGCAGCCCTGTCCCTGCCTGGGTATGTAGTCCATGTGGGTTGTGCCAGACTACCGTCCATGGACCACTTCCTTCTTTCTGTTAGGTTTGGTTAGGTTTGTGGTGGGCAGTAACAAGGGGTTAGTGGTGTATAGCTCCACTGGTAAAACCCCTCTCTAGAAACACACAGCAATCCCATCTTCCCAACAGCACAAGAAAATGCTTTGGGGCAGCCAAGGACTGAATATATTGGATGTGCTTCTCCTTCTTAAGTTCAGAAACACAAGGCTAGTCTGTACCACCGCTGATACAGATGCTTGTGATTATTGTTTGTATTAACTAACTCACCTATAGCTGTTCACCCAGAGGACTGACAATAACAAAGGACTTTGGCCTACATGCATTTAAGAGTAAGGGATTAAAAAATTGTCTGAAGGCTGTTGCTACCCTTAGGCACACCCTCCATATCATGGAAACATGCAGACAGGACACTGACCACAAACATGCTGATAAACTCATGTCAAAGGAGCACCAGTAGGCATCTCTTTGTCCCTCTCGGTTGTGTCTTCAGTTAAGTCCAATGTTTTGAACCTAGAGCCTGCAGTACAAATGTGTTTTTATACCAATTGCAGGCATTTGGGTACTGAAATAGTGAGGAGGTTGGAGCAAAATTCAGGCAAATTTACCCTGGAGAGCAGTAGTTGCTCTGATGGCCCTTGATGATTTCCAAATACAGGTTCCCCTTCCCAGAATGTGCCCTCTTTTTAACCTGGCATGTTCCACACTACATGGCACCCTACCTCAAATCAGGGCTTGGGTTTCCACCTTTTGCCGCACACTGTGCAGACTGCCACCATTTTTCTAAATCAATGAAAATTAGAAAAAAAATTTTTCAACCCATACACACGCTGCTCTAAATCTAGTTACAGATTTGAAATTTATAGTTTAAATTGTTTAAATATGGCATTGGCACCAGGGAACAGTTGCATTCAAGCACCACATGCCTCAGGTTGAAGGGAAGACTTGGCTGTGACCTTTTGCACCATCATGCTGTCCCTATTATGTCTTGCACACCCATTGTATTAGGAGGCAGAACAGTTGGCATTCGTGGCAGGACTACTGCAGCTAGCCATGTCTGTACCTAATAATCTGCAACACCTAAATGAAGTACCTGGTTTTAGCTTTTTGTTTATGGGCTGCATGGATGTACTAAGTGTGAAATTATGATGAAGTTGAGCAAGGAAGCTTAGGAAATCTTAATTTGTCATCAAAAACATCTGGAGGTTGTCCTGGGCAAACAAGGTTAACCTCAAAACATGGCACCTACACTGATTATAGCAAGTGACATGGGGGTCTCTGGGGTTCTTCTCTGTGTGGCTTTCCACACAACCTCTGTCATCTCACAGATCCCCTAATCATGTCATGGGCATGGAACTAACTAATAACCTGAGGACTGTGATGTTTACAGCTGTTTCAGTCAGAAATCCCCAGGTGAATGGTTTGGGAAGTCTCAGGATGGCTGAATGACAGCTTGGTTCAGGAAGAGAGTGTCCTGAACACATAGTGTGAGAGTGACAGAAAAGGAATTATTTTGCAAAAATCCTTCTCCCCATTTTTTCAAGGTTGAGAGGTGTGAAATAGCTGCATTTAACAGCCATTATTAATTACTGTTTACTCTTTCCCAACACTGCCTTGGGAGCATTTGTGACGATTTAGCTAAGCACCCACTGCCATCACTCAGCTGGCTGCCATGGCTCAGCCGTGGAGTCTCATTCACTTCCCTTGCTGGCTCTGTGACCCACTTCTGTCCTGCTTCAGCTCACTTCAGCTACGTGAGCCTTGGGCCACCATGTCAGAAATCAGTGTTGCCTCACATGGAAAAAAAGGCACCTAAAGCAACGTTTCTGTGAGGTAGAAATATCACGGGGTTTTGGATGGTAGAGATGAATCACAGAAATAACTATTCCTCACCTTATCCTAAATCTTGCAACATCCAATCCATAGAGGAGCTGAGAGTTGCATTCAGGATTTCCAGCGTGATGTCCTGGCTTTATTTAGAAGAATAGCAAAACTCTTCTTCACCTAAAAGGACCAAAGGTTTCACCCAACCCTGAGTGCTGCTGAACCACAAGCTCTGCAAGAGCCACTCCCATGCTAAAGAGCACCTCTATGCTCTAACCAGTTTCCTGAGCTAAAGTTAAATCGTGCTTCTCCATCTTTTTTTTTCTCCCCTCTTTCTCCTACTTCATAGTCAAGCCTCTCCATGCATGCTAGGTATTTTCCACTTGGTGACTCAGGATCAGCTGCTCAAACTCTTTGGGAGTGTGACAGGGCTGTGAGGGACCGAGAGGGAAAAGGAAGCTGCCTTGGGGGAGAAAGAAATGGAAGTGCTAAGTACAACACGGATTTGCGAGAAAACAACTTCCCGGCCAAGAGCACACTGTCTCCCTGCAGGACTACACTCTGCATTCAGCACTGTAAACACCAGCAAGTGGCCTCCTCATTTATGGCAGCATGGCTCTGTAAAGGGGCATCTCACAACTACATCGCACAACATGGGTAACATTTAGGGCCTAAAGAAGTTACACCTCTGGAAATTTCTTCATCCAGCTTTAAAATAGGACATAAATGCTACAGAACAGTCTTAGTGGTACACACAGGGAGCAAAACCAAAGAAATCCCCCACCTTCACCTAGGACCAAAGGGAAACATGTACAAATCCTCAACATTTGTTCAGGCTGCTTTGGCTGAAAGTACCAGGGGTAACAGCCCTAAATGTCCAAAATGAACAGTGGACTCTTTATGCTCAGTATAATTTTGTGTATGCAATGGGGCATCACAGGAGGATATTGGCTCCCTTATGACTGTGAGAAAGACTTCATCCCCAAAGGCATAACTTGCTCCAGTACTTGTTTCTTCCAAACACTAGCTGGTAAGAAAAATCTTCTTTTGTATACCCAGGCTACTGATACTGCAGCTTATGTTAGAGTTGGATAGTTTCTGCTCCCACTGCTTCCAGACAGTAAATTTCAAGCCTTACTGGAAAAGCAGCATTTTCATACTTCATAAACTTGGATTTTTTAAAACATTTTCAATTATGAAGAACTTCTTTAATGAACAACTTCATGAAAAAAAAAAAACCACCTCTGATTTAAAAGTTCTTTTACATACTGTGCCTATCAGTACTGATGCTTTCAGCCTCCCATGTTCCTTCCACAGGAGGATGCAAACACCTCCAGACTCGCTCTCTTGAAAGCATATCTTCCTTCCATGTGTGCTAGTCTGCCATGGAGAGGTGCATGAAATGTGAAATAAATCACCTCTCCCTGTATTGACTAGCTATGAGTCAATACTGACTGACATGTCAATACCCTGACAGCCATGCCACTGCAGTGCAGTTTATGTCAGGTGCCCTTGGATCTCTGCTCAGCGCTACCAGATGGGGAAGAACATGAGTAATGAGAGGTGCTCTTCCATGCCCAGGCAGAACCATAGCAGGACGTATTGTGTCTGATCTGGTCTGAAATCTCCTCTCATGAACCACAAAAAGTCCAGTCCATAGTGCACTTACCTCCAGAAAAATGGATGAGGTGATGGTTGGTCAGCTCTGCAGGGTCTGGAGTGTGTGGCTCGAGGAAGCCTGGCTCTTCCATGCCTGGAGGTGACCTGGTTGCATTACAGGGCAATACCGATGCAGGCAACAAGCTGTGGGCCATCCTGCCCCTCTGAACGGTGTGTGCAGGGTGCACTTACATGGACAGACTGCTTCTGGCCGTGGCTGCAGCAGCTACATCAGTACACATCTTCCTTGTAGCCCTGGGCTTGCAGCAACCCAGTGAAGTTGCTCTCTGCTATTAACCCATGGCTATGGACCACTAAATACTAATTCTAAGCACAGGGAAAACCTTAATCAGCTCTTGCAGAGGGTTTTGAAATCTTTTTCTGTACAAGGACAGAGACTTTAAGGGGACAGAAATCAGCTCCTTTGCAAGGCATGTCAAATGTTTTTAGCAACCTCCAGTACAAAAGGAAACGCAGTGAGCTCTGCTTATGAATCGTTACCATCCAGCACCATGCCTGCAGCTGCTGAGGAAACTGGTTTAACTTATTTTTATACGAAAAGAAGTAGATAGATAGACACAAACACACACACACATATAATCGAGGAAGCAAAGAAAGAATGTGTATCTGTATTTGCGATATCTTCCTGCACCAGGTAAGGAAAGCATCTTTTTCCTTTTAACTGAGTGCTGTACATACATTGTTTCCTTGCAGTCTATCTTTAGGTTATAGCAGTTCACAAGGTTTTTTCAGCAGATGTGTTATTCAATTACTTCAGGGCTTTTCCATTTGTAATAGTATGAAGCAATGATAGCCAGCAGACTTCACCTGTCTTTTAGAGATAGCCAGGCTGGTAATTTTAACTCTGCCCATTTTATCCACACCAGTAAATCTCATAACATGGTTATAGAGAGATTCCAATTTTTGTAGAACCTTCTCCTGGGAATTCCTGTATACAGTATTGCCATAGTCTGTAATGGACATAACCTGTGATTGGATTAATGTTTCCCTAGCGAAGAAGTCAAAGCATTTCATGTTCCTATAACTAGTTTGCAGCTCTGCAGTACAGGTCTTTGGTGTGGCAGAGAAAATAATTGCAAATGCCGCCCCAATCAGAATATATAATCCCCTCACAGTGAGGGTCTAATTCAGCACAGTTAGACTGCCTGTGCAGGGGTTTGTAGCAGGATTTTCTTGTCAGGAGAGCAGAATGCATAGAAAACAACTTAATTTCAGCATTTGAATATTCATCACTCAGTCCTGTACAAAGAGAGGTAAATCCATTGCTACTGCTCCAAGGCAGGGTCCTCCAGATGCACAAGCAGAGAGTGGAAAACAGGCAGGGCAATGCAACAGGGCTCAGGTCTCCCCACAAGAAGAACCCTCCACTTGTGCTCAGATAACCACGTGCCTTTGTTCTTAAGAGTAAATACCGTTGTGTCAAATTAGATGCCCAGTTTGGGACCCATATTGGCTTCTGAACCTTTCACAATCCCTGGTGTTACCTCACCTTGGACCTGACACAAGAGACTAGTAAAGAATTACTGCTGCGTGACCAGCGTACTTTACTGATGCAAGAGGAAAGTGAGCTAGAGACTGGGAGCAAAAGGTCTCATATTTTCAGCTACTGTGATAGGCTCCCCAGGAATTTGTAAAATGGTGTATGCACATGATGCACACTCTACCATGCCAAATTGTAAGCCCTCATGCAGGCTAGCAAAGAGCCCACAGCGAAAGGCTCAGGCTCCCATCCCCAGCTGGTCAAGAAGAGCTTTCAAGAAACATGGCTTATTGGTGAACCCCGCTAGCAGAGGTGGGTCTCTGAAGAAAGCACTATAGAGTCAACTCTGTCTGTAGGGTTCAGAGGAGACACAATCGGCATGTCAGGGTGGAAAAAAAGGGTAGGGCCAACTGTGGCTGGACCAGAAGGTGCCAAACTGAGACAGGATTGAAATGAGAGGCAAGAGCAAAGAGTCTGAACATGACGAGCTGGAACAAGGATGGGGAGGGTGGGCTCCAGAACAGGCATGCTGCCCAACTGAGGAGCAAGGCAGATGCTCTTGGCGGATAACCTTATGTTTGGATGCGGTGGTATTTCTAGGCAGGTGGAGAGGATGGGAAGAAGGTTACCAGCATGGGAGTTGACAAATGGGATGTCATCATTTCCCATATGGGTAACTGTCTCCAATCTGTCCCTTCTGTCCAACTAAAAGCTTGGGATATCTCAGCAGAAAGGAAGCATCTCTGGCAGAGATGAGCAGTCTACATTGAGTCTATACTATGACCTGGAAATTGCAGGCTGTTGGGCAGATATGGGTGGCAGGAGACAAGAAGCAGGGACAGTGATTTCCAGGAAGATCCCATTATTAAATCTAATCTTAAAAGACTGACTTTTACAAGTCTGATAACAGGAGCCTCTGATAACCAATAGCAGGGCAGCACAAGGGCTTCCCAGAACCCACTTGTCCGTGTCTTGGTACCAAAGTGAGTCTGGGGGCCTGTGAGGAGGAAGGAACGGAAATGAAACAACACTCATGCCACAGCTGCTTTTATCACTTTATTCCTATTTCTAGAGTAGACTCTTTAGCGGCTAAGCAAATACCTGAAATTCTCTCATTATATATATATATGTGTATAAATAGAATCATTCAAAAAGAAATAATGAGGAATTCTGCAAGTGTTTTTCCCCAATGAATACGCAGAAGGAGCAATATCATCCCAGTAAACCAACTTTGAAAGTCTTCCACTAAAACCCTATAAAACCCAACAATAGTCATAAATTATCACTAGATTAATTCAAAGGAGAATTTATCCCCCCTCTGTGTACCTTCTAATCCATATCTCCGAGGTCATTTTAATTATCACACTGTCACTGCTATTCATTCTACTTTTGGAGACAGAGAGCCAGCACTGTGCCTTTTGGATGCCTTGGAATTCATCATAGGAAGGCATTTTATTCTCCCCCAAAATGTGCACTATTTAACACCCTCACCTTGAAATACCAGGTTTGCTTGGTGTTTTAAGTAATCATCCCTCCAGTGGGATATCTCTTTCTTGTTTTCAACCAAGTTCCCCTTATCAGAGAGAAAATAACTAATGAAAGCCCAGCTAATGGGTGGCTAGTGCACAGACACAATCAGCTCAAGTTTTGTCACATCCTGAGTCGCTTGTCCTTTTTCAGAAGCATGCAAAGCCAAATTTTTGTCCTGACTTGTACCTGCTCACTCTTTCTAGCTGCAGTAATGCTAACTGGTTGGAAACCATGTGCCAGTGGCTCCCAGGAGGTCTGTTTTGATGGGGCTCCAGAAGTGCATGTGAGGTCCTGAGACACAGAACACGCACCTCAGCCTTGACACTGCTTGCTTTGTGTTTACTTGTATGGAAAGGAGCTCAAGGACCTTACACAGAACTCCTTTCTGTCTATTGAGATATAGACATGGGAACTGTATTCAAAAACAGATGAGCACATATGCAGGCCTACTCGCTTCCTGGCTGCATGCATACAACCCAAGCTACTTCCAGTTCTTCCTGGGATCACACCTTGGTTCAGTGTTGATCATGCTCAGGCCTTGCAGCAGCCAGGTTTCCACTGCTGAAGAATCAGGGAATACTTTCACAAGGGACAGTAAATTTAAGGTAGTTGGAAGGTCTATTTTAGCCTATAATTCTCAGTTTTTCTCATACCTTTTCATTTACCCCCAGGATGAATTCTTCTCACATGCAGGCCAGCGCAAGGACCCAGCTGAGTCTGACTCTGTTCCTAGATCATGGTTCTCAAGTCCTGGGAAAGAGGAGAGGAGCAACCAACCCAAATCTTTTACTAGAGAACTGAGCATCTGGGGCTACTACTTCTACAAGGCCACCCCACACCAAGAGGAACTCATTCAGTCTTGTTTCACACATCATTCTTCACCCTCAGTCTGGTTTATCCTTTCCCTCTACTGGGTCTTGGCACCTTCTCTCCTTTAAGCCACCATTGCAGCCCAACTCCTAGCAGAAGACAGTGAAGAAAGGCTGCTTCCCCAGGCTTCTGATGTGTAGGAAAGAGGCACTTCTTAGTGCACTCTCCCTTCCCATCCCCTGGGAGACACTTGGACTTCCCTCAGGGTCACCCTCTTTTACTCTCCAGTTTGAGAGCCGCAGGCCTCGTGCTTCAAATCCACATCACTGGCAGATGTTTCATTAAGTCACACAACACAGGAGACAAGACTGCCTAGTGACAGTGGCTTTGAGCTAAGATTTCTCATGCTGTCCATGTAATGGGAAGGTGGTGAGGTTTTACTTGAGATTTCTTACAGTAGTGGCACAACACTGCTTGTTCATCCCTTTCAGCACTACCCCTAGCTCACACTGCCTCAGTCGTACATCTGTTGGGAAGTCCAGTCTTTCTAGACCCCAACCAGTTTTTGCTGGAGGACCATGGCTCCTACCTGTTAAGACAGGTTTTGCAGTGAGTTTCATGCCTGCAGCCTGACAGCAGCATTTCTCATATGACCCTTTTCCTCAAATGATCAGATAGAAGAGCAAAAAACTTAACCATGCAGCAGATGATAAACGGCACACTGAGGAGCGCCTGCCTGACTCCCAGAAGCTATTTATCAGGTTCTCTTAATGCAAGCTAACAGGGCTAGCACATGCAATTGGCATAAGAGCTTCTGAGCCTGACACTAAAAGGGGAGACATCACATGGTGCAGCAGGGGAGCCAGGACTCCCTCATTAGCTCATCATATGGATTACCCCTTTAAAGAGAGATAGCAAGGCTGGTGGAGGAAGGGGAGGCTTTCTCATTTTAACAAATAGCTTTTCAGCCACCACAAATGATTTCTGTAAATCTATCGGGTTGCTCTTTTTCCCCAGAGATGAAGGGGGAAGAAGAAAAAAAAAAAAGAGCTCTGAAATTGATTTACCATCTATAAATAAAAAAGAATCAATAGTAAAATTTCTAGCTAATTTCCCTCTCCCTCTTTCCCCCTTGGACTATCTGTTATCTTAGAAATACTTGTCTAGGAAAAAAAGAGAAACATCTTCAGTTCCAGACCCCGACGTGCTCTTCTGCCTTGCCCCGCAGACCTGCCCTCCTCTCTTCTCTCATCGAGTGGAGAGAGACTGGTCCTTCAGATGCACCTGGTTCCTCTTCTCTGGCTTGCTGCCAGCATGGCTGTTCCCTTGGCCCTGCTGGGTAGCGCATTTAAAAAGCGGCAGCTTCTCCTTCCTGCCAAAGGAAGAGAGAGAGAGGACAGGTATTGTAAAATGCTGTGGTGTTTCAGCAGCAGGTAAGCCATGTGTGGGGTGTGCTCTGAGGAGAAGCCATGTGTAAAGTCTCACCATGAAGTGCATCTGTAAGGAAGGCTTTGGCAGCTCGAGACAAATTAGAGGTGGTTAAACACCAGCTGGTCCCATCCTCCTCTGGCCAGAGCAGGGTTAGTCCTTCCAGGAGACTTCAAGGGCTTTGCATTAGCTCTGAGCTCTCCAAGAAAAGGGCCCCACTGCTTTCCTTTGGGTACTACACTTACTACTGTTTTCTCCCCACTGCGGCTCCCACAGACCTGATATGTTTTGCTTCATTTCTTCTCATTAACAGCCCTCGTATCGCTGTGAATATTTCCTTCTGGGGCATATACCATTCACAGGACAGCTGGCTTCACAGATCTGCTCACCACTGGATTGCCCCCACTGCCAGGGGTGTTCACAGCTGGGGCCAGACTCTTTAGTGGCAGACTCCCACTGTGTCCGGGGAACACCCATCACCTGACACATGATGCCAGTGCTTCCAGCATCCAGACCAGTGCCGTCAAAGAGCCCGATGTGATACTGCTATTTCACCATACTCGTTAACTCCAGTTACCTAACAATCATGCAAAACTTTAGTTGTCACCATAGTTTGGAGTATGGCATTTCCAGTGCACTTTTCGGGCTACAGTCCTGGCAGAGCAGTGGGAGTTTAACTATTGACCTCCAAAGGAGCAGAGTTATGCTAAATACTAAGTACTTTTGCAGTGATGCCCCAGGAATTCATGGGCTAAAAACTGAGCTCCTCACAATGCAGCACCACAGAAACAGTTCCTGGGCTTCCCTCAGCTTGTCTGGGGGAACAGACTTATTTTGTAATGCTTTCGTTCCTGATAAGTCTTACTACTTGTTTCCCAGACAAAGTGCTGCTGGGTGTGTGTTTACGATGTGCGTGATGAATGTTTGCTACTTTAAGGAAAAGTAAATCTCTGTCCTTTACTATCAGTTAATTCTGTAACATTTCTATTCTATTTACTTATATAGTCTCTTTGCTTAGAGGCCTTAATTAAAATGCTCCTTCTCACAGCCCAGTGCTCTCACTGCCTTTTCTCCCTCCAGGTCCTGACACACTTGTGTTTCACAGCAAAACAGGCACAAGCAACCGGACAGCCTCAGCCCTGGTCTGTTTAGCTGCTGGGCAAAGCCAGGCCTGGGAAAAAAGTGGCACAACTCACACTGTTGTACCCAAAGACCTCGCTTTCATGAGAGGTCCTGCAGCACCATCTCTTGCTCACGGAGACTCGGGCAGCACTGGGCCATCCCATAGTGAGGAGGTTCCCCTCGCAACCCCCTGCCAGCACTGCTGGGTCACACTGGAACTGCAGAGGTGCCTCTGAGCCAAATACTGGGACCAGGAACCAGAGGAACTAGCTCTTGGCTTTGGGCAGCCAAAGCAGCCCTACAACCCCGCCTGCTGACTGCTGGCAGAGCGTGGGGTCCCTCTGCACTCACTCCAAGCAGAAGCAGCACCAGCTCTAAGCAGCCATCATCATCCCCTGCATGTACCAAGCTCCGATCCTGTGGTGCTGCATCTCCTACTTATCTTGGCAGAGTGTGAATAACCTCCTCTTGCCAAGCCGGCTGTGCTGCAACTGTAAAAGCAGATTCACCTTTTGATGGCTTCTTTGTAAAAGCAGCAAAACCTGACTATCTGTTCCCATCCCGAGGAAGGTAATCAAACCACACTCTCAGCCTTTCTCACACCAGCCGACAGGCTCCAATGAGCTTTTGGGGTGCTAGCTCAGACAGCTCCTGCACCCCCCAGTACCTGCTATGCCCTGCCAATTTGGTTCATTCACCCTCTACTGCTATGGCAGGACACAAATGGACACGGTCATCTACTTACACCTGATCTACTCTTTAAGCACTTGGTCTGCTCCCCCTAATACCAGTTATCTGTATTCACTATGGCAGCTGGAGACCCAAGCAAAGGTGGTGTTGGTGCTGTACCAATTCATACTGAGACACAAACTTTAGGAAGGGGA
Source organism: Elanus axillaris (assembly GCA_026212715.1). Lineage (NCBI taxonomy): Eukaryota > Metazoa > Chordata > Aves > Accipitriformes > Accipitridae > Elanus > Elanus axillaris. The sequence goes on along the minus strand of JANZLQ010000095.1, from coordinate 9,304,002 downwards.
GGACATAATCCGTTCACATAGCCGTGTTACCAAAAGTGAAGTGACCTACCAAAGGCCATGCAGCAGACTTGGGGAGAACTGAAAGGAAAAGAGCTGAGATGGAAACCCAGGTTTCTTGATCCATCCACCCTGACTCACCACTGAGGAATTGGGTCCCTCTAAACCTGCCTGCTGTAGTGACACAGAGAAACCTGCCTTCCCCACCATGTGGGTGTGTGTTTGTCAGTGCTTTTGCTTTTGTTTGCAGAAGAAGGTTAAAATACATTTTAAAAGAATTGAAATAATGTAGGGGCCAATGGGGCACAGGGTTTGGAAGGCTTTACCTCCACCAGCCCTCCCCTCCTCACTGCTGTCTCAGCTGCCAACAATTCAGCATCTACTGCATCTCCGTAGTTCATTCACCAACCTAAGGCACAATGGTATTTTGAAGAGATAAACACTGAGACAAAAATAAATAAATTAGGACCCTGAGAGGGAGACCTGAAAGGCACGCTGAAGTGCGAACAAGTGGTTTCTCTGGTTCTGTGTATAATTACATTGACACGTTCCTAGACAACGGTGGAGACCCAAACACAGCAGCAGCTGTGGACCAAATGGAGAATCAGGCAAAAAACCATAGGAAAGCCAGCCAGTCAATCCATCCCCTCAGGCTGCATCAGCACTGCCTGTGTTGCTGCTGACAGCCTGCCTTGCCTGCCCACTCCCAGGGGCAGAGCCAGCACTGGGCAGGCAGGGCTCAGCTCCTGGCTCCGCTGGGGCTGGCTTTTCCGTACAGACACTGATTTCTCTGCACCCACTCGTCCACTCCACTAGAGAATGAACATCATTCCCATTCTCTTCTCTGCAGGTGAGGGAAACAATATAATATGAAACATGCAAAGAAGATGAAAATGAGTCTTAAGCCTCCTTCCTTTTTCATGATTTGGGCAACACAGAAAAAAGAAATCCTGTCTAATCAACAGCACTTACAGATGGAATATTTAGACACTGGATGTTTTTAGCAGCCATCCAGGCATCCACTGAACTGAAACATCATGAGTATCAACCACTCTGTTCACATCAGGTACTGGTGACAAAGTGATTTTTATGGACATACAGCCAATTGACAGACAGTCATGATCAAATCACAGCTTGGCTGCATGCTCATTGCGCATACAACAGTTAATCTTGCAGCCATGCAAACTGTTCTGCAAATTGAAATCTCAGAGGCATAGCAATTACAATACCAAATTTATACCACATCTCTCAGTCAACTAATTGTACATCCAAAAAATCACCACTTGAATAATCTGAATACATTCACCTTTACAGCTAAAAAAAAAACCCACTACATGCTTGATCTCAACACAATTTTGAGTTACAGAACCCTAAGGGAAAAAAATACCAACCTCTAATTTCAACAGCAAAATTGTTTCTATCTAAATACAGCAGATGCATAATTCACATTGAGGTCTAACATCTTGGTGTTTCCTGTGATGCTCTTTTTTATATTCTGCAAAATGGGGCTATTTCTATTGCTTCCTGTAGTTCTCTCGGCCCATCTGCAGGAAGACAAGCCCTATATACATCTAGTCTAAATGTAGTGTACGTGTTCTCATCAAAACCAACTGTATCTGGATTTCTATTTGTTAGGAAATCTTAAAGGTCTTAAAATGAATCAGCAGACTTACAAACTGGGCTAATGTTTTAGATGAACTTTAGAAAGCCACCGCCATAGGCAGACTTGAGCCACTGTGGCATTTTGAGCTCTTTCACACACACATTTCTTGACTTTTGTTTCCATCCGGTGAAACTAGTTGAGGTGAGGAGCAACAGATTTGAATTAGTGACTGTGCTGCTGGTGTATTAAAGAGGGCCAAAATAGAAGAAAATTTGTGTTTAAATTGCAAAGGGAGGAGAAAACAAAGTTATCTAAGCCATGTGAGTGGGATCAAAAATGAATCATCAAGGCTGGAAAATGGCTAACCTCTGAACCCTGAAACCAAGAAATCTGACTGCTGTCATGTAGCTGCTGATCTAATTTTTACACTTTCCCCTCCATACAGAGGAGACGCGTTTCCATTGCATCCAGCACAGCTAAACAATCAATGCCTGATTACTTCAAATGCTTCTCTCTCAGGGATGCACAATTAACCAGGCCCATATTTGACACTGCAAGGGGAGCGCAGTATTTTCTGGGAATGTCTGACAAGTTTCAAACATAAAAAACACAAATCAAATGGCCCAGCAGATAATGACAGCCGGTGCCCTGGCAGTTAGATAATGTGCATGCTCCAAAGCAAGGCCAATTAGAAGCAATAAAAACAAATTTGAAATGTTAGAGCAAAGGTCAGAAATCCTCAGCCATTACCACAGGCTTGATTTTTTTTTTTTTTTTGAAGCAGTCACCAGTGCCTATTTCCAGAAAACGAGCACTAATTCATGCTTGCCAGACGACCACCCACCTATTATGGCAGATTATGATTTCTGGGCCATACAAACCCCAGTAATGCGGTGCATGGAGATTCCCAGCACTATCTGGAAATCTCATCAGGTCCATACCCTGTGGCCCTACATTTCTGAATGCAGGGGCTGGTCCATGCTGCTTATAGAGAAGGCATTATATTTGAGTCTGCTGCCCAGGAGAGTTTGCAGCTGTGTCTCCCTCTGCCACAGAAGGGATGCCACTACTTGTCATCCATTCCTCAGTTCCTGGCCTCCTTCCCCAGCTCACCACAGCAAGGCACATCTGCTTCACCAAGGAGACAGTGCAAACGGAGGCAGGAATAATTAGCTTGTAACTGGAACCACATTATCACACAGGAGAAGGAGAAGTAGCCACAATTACAAGCAATGCACGTGGCTCAGACCCAGCCACTGTTGTATATCTTTATTGACCCTGGAGCAAGAAGCTGCAGAGAGGATAGGAACAGGTTTTGTCTTGTCTCCTGTCCTATTTCCTAAGGAGCAGCAGAAGAATAATAGGTTCATTTACCTGATGAGATGTAGCAGAAAATTATAGTCTCTCGAGCTTGTTCAAGTTAGCAATATGATATTGGGATTAACGTGCTACGTACATCAGACATTACCCATGTTAACCCATCCTACACAGAGCAGCCATCTCGGCTTTCAGAGCAAAGTGCTCTGTCCTGCTCTTTAGAAATACAGTGAAAGTCCAGATGGGGGTGAGGCATGAAATAACTCGGATGCTGTAAATCTGCTTACCGCGCCCTGGCTTCCTCAAAGCAACAAGCCCAAGGAAAGAAAAGGAAAGCAGGTGGGTATCTCCAGGCATGTCTATAAGAGGATGCCTGTGAGAGCTAATCCAAATACATTTAGGGTGTAAATGTAAAGCTGATTAGTGAAACCACAGTAAGCTCCTATGTGGATATGCTTCTTCAGAGTTAAAGTAGCCATTATTCAATTTATTCATTTAGCTCATATCTAAAAGTAAATTAAGGTAAATTAAATTAAATCAGCTGACAGCACCTTCGTTTTGAAAGGGATTGTTAACATGGACCCAATCTACTTCATGCAGCAATGCAGATTATTTTCTCTTGCTGGGCCACACGTCAGGCACACTGGCTCCCTGGGCTAGTCCTGAAGTATTTTTACACACCTTCTGTTCAGGGACTGTCTGAAAGTAGGACCAAGCCAGAAGTGTATTTGGCTGCTTGCATGTGCGTGCTTAAATCCAGGGTAAAATCCTTCCAGCCAGCACTCTAGTTCCCAAGTGCTTGACAAGGTATTTGTTGTAATGTAGTATTTTGGTGAGCCCTCTGCTGGGCGCTGGCCAAGCACTGCAAATCTCCCCAAACTGCAAATGGATCCTTTTCATTGAACCCACGCAAATGTGTCACCGTTTAAAACCTGAAAGGTTTTCTTTAACGACAGCTACAAGTATCAAGAGTTGCATAAAACGTGCAGACATGTGTGGGAGTGAGCTGACAGATTATAATTACTAATAGAGAAGGGGGAAAAAAACAAAAATTAATTTTTGAGGTGAAACATATAATTTGCCTTTAAACCATAGTGTTCCCATTTCTAATACAATTTACAGCCCTCGAAGTCAGATTGAAGTTGTTTGACTCCTCAGCAGTTTGGTGTTTTGTTTTTTTAAATTTTCCTTTTAAAGAAGCACTGACCAGCGTGGGAGGATAAAGCAAGGGGGTTTTTTAGACACTCATACGAGCTTTGCACTGTTTGAACATGCAGGGAGCCAGGTAAGACAGTCTGCAGGCTCTGTCTGCGAGGTGGCATTTCTGTGCTAGCTGGTAGGACCGTGCACCAGTGCAGCCCTGGCTGATCCTGCCAGTAATGTAAGGAAGACTTTTAAATACAGTCTGGTCCCACTTGTCCCTACAAAAGCAACATAGCTATAGGGTGCCCAGGGACCAGGTCCTGGTGAAATCCCTGAGACAGGTTGCAATCCTCCCTCCAGGGGAGCTAGGATGGTGATGGAAAGTTTTGCAGCAGACTTTTTTTCCCCTGCCTTCATTTCATTTCCTCCTTTCTCTACAAATTGTAAGTTGTTTTGCTGATCTTTCTCTGGAGCAGCACTGGAAGACAGGGAACAATTTACTTTGCTGTGTCTGCACAATTCAAGAGGCATTGACAGTAGCGTTTATGATACTGGCACTGTTTTGGTGCCTTGGAACTTTCTGGGAGTCACTTTACCCCCTCAGGGATGTAGTAGGGTAAGCTGCTGATATTACAAGCAGCCTGGGGAGGTGAAGAGCCTGCATGTATCCTCTGTGGGCAAGGGGATGGCCAGAACAACAAATGTCTTCAGGATTGCTCTGGGGAACTTCTCCTTGAAGACCCAAGTCAGTTTGATTTTGCAATAACAAAAAAAAAAACCCACAAACAAACAAAAAACGAAGGCAATGCATTTCCTCTTAGTAGCAGTGGCAGCCTCTCAGTGTGGCTGAAATGCGAGGTGCCCCCTTGCCAATGTGTTGGAGAAACTGTAGTTTGATTGGCCTACATAGACATTTCATTCAAACCAGTTTGCTAACTGGTCTATATTTTCCTATACTAACACATGCCTATGCCCTGTCACCAGAGCCCAAGGAATGAATGGCTCAAAGATGGCCAGCAACATCATGACAACAGAAGTCATGAGAAAAAAAGAAGAGGTGCCCTGTTTTCCTATCTCTTACTTGCACAGCAGTGCAATGCTACTGTGCCCTGGCAGCTGTGGAGTATTTCTGATCTCTGTTGCACTGAGATCAAATTTGGATCAAATCTAGAACGTTTTTCCTGTTTATTAGATTCTGCTCTCCTCTTAGCCACTGAAAACAGTGGGGGAAGAGATGACAAGACAGTGATTTAAGTTTGGGAGAAGTGAGCTGGGGATGTCAGCAAACATAGCCCCTGGAGAATGACAAGGAGCAGCCATCTATACAAAGCAGACAGTTGGCTTCACTCCCAGCTCACTTCACTCCCAGCTCTCACGTCAGTCATGGCCGGGTCAAAGAAAGCATTATCAGATATAGGTGAAACCTCAAAAATCCTGAAGGCAGAGCTTAAAAGTGTAGCGAGGAGTTTTTCTGAAACACAGGAAGAGGTAGACTAGGAAGAACATCCCAGACCCAGTGGGACAGAAGGACCCTCCCCCAGCATGTGCCAGAAAGCAGCAAAACCCTGGGATGGTATGTGTGGTCTGAGCCTGTAAGACTACACAACCTCTGGACACAGGTCTTTAGTGTCAAGATGGGGCTCAAAACTTGAAAGGATGAGTTTTCCTGGCAGAAGTGCCTCTGATCAGACTGTGCCGATGCACAGGAGGACATTCCCCAGCTTCACTCAATATGATGCAGATGACGGTGCCCATCTCCTCTGAGGATGATGGGACAGTCCTGCAAGCCTATCCAGCCTGTTGGATATGCAGCTGTGAACTCATACATCATCATTAAGGCTGCAAAATCAAGCAGCAAAAGGAGGAATTGCCAGAATAAAGGCTGTCAGAACAATTCTAATTCAACCTCCTGGCGGATATGCCTTGTGATGTGCTCTTTAATTACCTCATCACAGCCTACTTTTTCTTCAACAAGACTGCTGCTGCATTCAGGGCACAATGGACAGATGACAATTAATGAAGGGCCAGTCAATACTTTGTTCTGTCCTTTTTTTCTTCAGTGTGTGGCCCCAGGCATTATTTTCTGCATGCCATCAAATCCCTGCTCTTAGAATTATTCATCTTCTCCTGGACTTTTCTCTCATGTGTATCAGTGCAGCAACTGTGAGCTTCCCACACAGGAAGGAATTTCTCTTCCAACACTCCTGTGAGCAGAGACCTGGGTTTTACCTACAGGAAAACGTGATGCAGACCTGAGTTGCAGACGGCTCCACTAGCAAGGCCCAGGGGGGATTTTTCAGGATACCTACATTGTGTCTGTTCAAAGCCCAGCTCCCCTAAACTCAGCCAGAGCTGTAGGCACTCAGCACTTCTATAATTTGAACTTCAGTGTGTCCAGAAAATGAGAAACATAGAACTGGTGGCGCTCAGAGAAAAAATGTCAGTAGTTTAAAGAGACAACAGCTCCTCTGCTGACGTGCTGGAGCAGGGCTCTGCTGTGCAGTCAACGAGCCAGAGTGAAAGAACAGAGCAATGCTAATATGGGCAAAGGGGTGGACTTAAGGCAGTGCAAGGTGACTGGCATTAGCTAATTTTTCAGCAAAAATTCTGTTTTCCTACCTTAACTATTCTCTGTAACAGCTGTACTCTGCTTTCTCTTTATCTCTTACATTTTTTTCACCTTTTACCAAAGATGTCAGTGGAGGACATTTCTCACTTTCAACCCAAGCAATCTTAACCTTTTCTCTGGCACAAGTAGAAAGAGGCAAGTGCAGGACAGACTTAGTAAGAAGAAGAGCTCCCTGTGCCACCGATGGCATCAAAAGGAGCCCCACTCAGATGCTTTCCAGTGAGTGCAGTGGGAGCAGAATTTGCTGGTTACTGAGCAGCTTAAGAAAGGACAGTAACAAGAGGAGAGGAAGGGCATTGTGAGAAACAAGCCCACATAAATTGTAAAGTGTTGTATTCGGGGACAAAGTCAGCAGAGCAAAGTACAGTGCTGGGTGCAAAGCACACTGTCAGGCCTAATTGTGCAGGTTAAGTACATGTTCTACATACATATTCACTAGATGTCC